>VSDK01017485.1:9731-33529 GCA_009767595.1 Symbiodinium kawagutii | reverse complement strand
AGAGAAGAGAAGAGAAGAGTGGAGAAGAGTCGAGTAGAGAAGAGTAGAGTAGAGAAGATTAGAGTTGAGGAGAAGAGAGTAGAGAAGAGTAGAGTGGAGAAGACTAGAGTAGAGAAGACTAGAGTTGAGGAGAAGAGAAGAGCCGAGAAGAGCGGAGAAGATTAGAGTAGATCTTCCATCTCTCAGGCAAGACTTTTAAGGAGGGAGTTTATTAATCATCCCCCCAAGTTTGGTTTAGGGGGAGGGGGGGGAGGGGGGTTTACTAATCACGACCTAACATTACTTATCTAATTCAAACAGCGTACCCATTACTTCACGGACTCGGCCCATGCTCGCCATGCTCCCTCGTCGCTGTCACATTCGTCGAGCTGCTCCTCCACCTTGGCGATCATGCTGCGGTCATGCGCGCGCTCCTTCGACAGCCAAAACACCGCAGGCCTCAGAGCTGACCGATCAGCGCCAGGGTCCATGGCTGGTTGCGCATGGCTGGTGAACTAACATGGCGAGCTGGGTCAAGATTAAGCAACCAATTTCATGGGAGATGTTAACCACCAATTTCATAGGGAAAACAGCCTGGTTGATGATAGGGGAACCAGGGCGACAGGGTTTTGACCCACAGCCACATGGCTGGCTGGAAAATCCACCAATAAACTTGATGCTTTCCAAGCGGGTTTCTCTACTTTAGTATGGTGATTTTCCAGCCAGCTATGTTAGTTTACTAGAGTGTACCCTCCTTGGAAACTAGCGTAGACCCTATAGCTAGTCATCCCACCTATAGCTAGTTTCCAGTCAACCCTATAGGTGGTATAGTGTACCTCCAGGGTTTCCTATAGGAAGGATATCCCAATAGCTGGTCATCCCACCTATACCTGGGAGAGTCCATCTCAATTTCCAGGAGGGATGTTTTCCCAGCCAGGCTAATCAGGGGTACGGGGGCCCTGGATCTACACAAATATTGTTCAATGCCTGACACAAATGGTGGTTTCTCAAAATAGGGGGCCCAGAAACGGCTGGTTTATTACTATAAATAGTTAATAATGGATGATTTGGGGGTACCCCTATTTTGAGAAACACCCAAATCATTGATCAGTATGATCCAGGCATGTATCACGATATGATTTTGTGTCGGTATGATTTATCATTTTTTAACTGATCAGTTAAGTTGATCAGTATGATTATATAACCATTTTTCCACCGGCGAGTATCACGCTGGTGGTGTACGCCACCCTGGCTGCACATGGAAAATATCATCAGATTTCTAGAATCCTTCCGCCGCGGGTCAATGGAGGCCACCCTGGTTTCCTGGCACCTTGCGGCTGTTCACAGCTTGTTGCCAAGAAAAGGCAAGAAATCAGCTGCGCTCTTCCTTGCTGATGATCAACCAGCTTGAAAACTGCTCTAGCTAGCTTTGATACCCTCGGTTCGTTAAACTATGGGATTGATGTGTACTGAAGCAGCATTTTCTGCGGATTGTCTTTATGAAGTGATGTTAGTTTAACCCATTGTAAAATTCACAGCTAAGCATGGAGTCAACAAATGTTGGTTAGTGATTGTAACGTAAAGCAGCTGGAAGGGTTGAAGACAACTTGTGCCATGGTCAAATTTTTTTTGGGGGTATATGCAGCCAGACTCTGCGAGGATCCCTTTTGAATGGACTACGTTTGGATTCACCGTCATTGTATCAATTTGACAAACATTCAGGGTAACAATGGTCAATATATTGGGTATAAAGAGTAACAATGGTCAATAGAAATTCACAAACTATAGCTATACTGGTTGGTGGTTCCAACCTCTTTCAAAAATATCAGTCAACCAACCAACCATTTGTCAATTGCTGTGGAAAGAGAAACAAGTTCGAAACCACCAACCAGTACATTGGCACATGATTGACCACCACCGTTGCTGACCCTCGTTGCCCTTTAGCAAACTGACCATACAAATCAACCCCTTCTTCAGCTGGAAATCCAGGTGCTCTCTCGCGGCAACTCTTGACCTTAGAAGATTCATCACAACAATGTTCACAGTCATTAGGTCTTTTCTCAAAATAGGGGACCCCCGCGGATAAGCGGTTTACTATTAAGGAATGTTTAAATAAGGATGATTTGAGGGTACTCTTTTTTGGGAAACCCCTAGAATTTAGCATCCATCTGAAACTGTGGATTGCTAGGAATTACTGACCATGATTAAACTTTATAAATCATTCTCATTGGTATTTATTGACCATTATTGAATCTTATCAACCATCATTCATGAACCATTTAACCATGACCACTATTTATCAACCATCATTCATGAATCATTTAACCATGACCACTATCTATGAACCATCACTTATGAACCATCATTCATGCATCATTTAGCCACCATTGAATCATTCATAGCCTTCATTTAACCATGGTTAATAACTATTTAATTGGCGAACATGGTTCTTCATTATTCATAGCCTTCATTTAAGTGATTCGCCAATGTGGTTAATCATTAATACCTAACAATTAATTAATATTTCATCGCTATTAACCATGCTTCGCCCATGTTGACCACTACTCCCATGGTTCAGCATTGCACAGCGAGGCGCGTTTCCGTGGCACGCGCTCGCACCACGGCCAGCTTCACCCAGTCTTGAATCCTCACCACGGCCATTCCAAGCACCGACTACCCTCCGAAAAAACAACATGGTGATAGTATATATGGTGGTTTCTCAAAATAGGGGACCCCAAAAAATGGTTGGTTTATTACTATAAATGGTTAATATTGGATGATTTGGGGGGACCCCTATTTTGAGAAACACCCATATGGGAATAACAAAGGTAATAATAAAATAACGACAAGATATATGCTGCAAGGGTAATAACAATAGTATATATGCTGCACACGATTCATGGGTACTAATATATGTAGCAACAGGGAAAATGACGACAAGAAGCAGGCAAACAAATGGATAGTCATGGGTCTGTTTGATGATTGATACTGCGAAAAGATGGTTGATCAGTTGATCACAAGAAAAGTGCTTATGATAGTTTTAGTGGATAGTATTGGCTCATCATGGGAAATGACAAGCAACAAGAAGAGGAAATATACCAGAACAAGGCTTTCATGGTATGAAGACAGCATTATCATCATCATCATCATCATCATCATCATCATCATCATCATCATCATCATCGTCATCATGTTCATCATCATCTTCTTCTTCTTCTTCATCATCATCATCATCATCATCATCATGACTCATGAGCCAAGAGGTGTATGCTACCAAATGCTACCCATCTCATGATCTAAGAACCACTGGTTCATCAGTACACTGGTTGGTGACTTAGATTATCAACATATCTGGTTTGCTACCCAAAAAAACAGGACACAAATGAACGCCCACCGTCAGTCCTTACTTGCCCGATGTCTGACCACCAAACTCTATGATCGTTGTAATTCCCACTTACCCTGTGGTAAACTAACCTGGCAATCGAAAAACCACCAATTATTGGTGGCTTCCCAGGGTTTCACTATAAGATGTGGTCAGAATCCATTGCCAGGTTACTTTGCCGTAGCGTAGCATGCAAGAATCACCAAACTGTGTTGATTTTGAATTCGTGGCATGGGACTCTCGGAACCAGACACCAGCATCATGCCATGCCATGTTCCGTCCCATGCCACGTCGCACCATCCCGCTTCACCAAATGGGTGCTTCTCAAAATAGGGGTACCCCAAATCATCCAATTTAGCATGTTTTTTCCATTTTTAAGCATCTTTTCAACAAAAAAACCAGGGGGATCTAACCACCTGGGGGATCTAACCCCGCCTTCCAGCCAGTTGTAGGGTCTCCCATCTTGAGAAACACCCAAATCATCACTCAAGCACAGGTGATATAGGAAACATTGAGCCATTTTTAGGACATAAACACCAAATTCAGCCTTCCAAAGCACCAGTTTTGGAGGTCCACCACGGCGGACAGGGACAGGATTAGATCAAGGCATCGGCATCGAGTCATGGCAATGTCAGTTCAGGCCAGTGGCATTTGATCTGAACCGCGGAGGGGAAATATGTTTGACCATGGTTCAACATCATTCACCATGTTTAAACATGACTAACAGGGGTTTAACCGTGCTTAATGATGGTTAATCATCTGAATAGGCTCTTCTGAACCATAATTAACCATGATGATTAGCAAGGGTTACTTATCCTGCATTGTTAATCATGATCCAACAGTACCCTACAGCATCCTACAGGTAACTTCACGACATGATCCATGGAACACAGCCAAAGATTTCCAGTAGATCCGCCAGAAGCCTTATCTGAACATCATGATCATGAAACCATACACAACCAGGCCAGTTTTAGGCCAAGTTTCGGGCCATCTTTGGTTTGACCTCAGCTGAGGGGCGGACGGGCCAGACAACCCAACCAACCATGGTAGGGGTCAAAACCAACAAGAGGGCAACTGATGCTTAATTCATAATCTATTCATGGTCAATGATTATGGTGGTTGTTGATGGTTGATAGAAAGGGGTAACAACCGAGCGAAAAGAACTGATTTCTTGTATTTGTTGGTTTAAACAAGATTTGCCCACCATAGGCTGGGATTCTCGTCGATACAGTTCTACATAAGGTTCAACAGCGTGCTAGAGATCAAGGCGTCTTGAGCTGTCATGTGTCAGGAACGGCCCATGATTGTTGGCATGTACTCCCTCATGCGCGTCTTTTGGATAGTCTACCTTCTACTCCTCTTTGGCGGGCTATGGTATAGAGAAAGGATAGGTAGACTATAAATCAACGGCATTAAATCCAGTGATTCTACTGTGTTTGTCAAAACAAACTGTTATAGGTGCACGTATATGGATGCATGCACTAGGGGTGTTTTGTTGTCATGTTGCTATTGGCATTATAATTATAACTTCCCAGCTCTTTCGAACAGTTTGAGCCTTGTCAGAAACCAACACAGGGATAGGCTGGCGACCCATTGATTGACAATTAGCCACCAATTATTCAACCAACCATGAACTATGTGTATCATTCACTCAAAAGCAGGTATGTACTACAAATACTTGTATCCAGGTGAATGAGATCGTATGGGAATGTATGGGATAGATGCGGAGACATTTGGATAGGGGTATCATCCTACCCTAGATGGATGGGTATCTGCACAAGGCCATCCAGGCTAGCGCTACCACCGGCCAAACGCTATCCATGTAGGTCACCTGGTACTCAAAATCCTGGACTTGGGATGTTCATCTTTGTTCATTGTGTTTTGGTACCAGGACTTGATCCCTAGATGAACAGGTTCATCTGTTCATCACTGGACTTGGCATTAGTGGTCATGGTAGATCCAGCTGTTCATAAACCACCAGCAATTTAAGCTAAAATAGCTGGTGATTCATCCCAGTGCCTGGGCATCAATAGCCGAGGTGTTTCGAGACAAAATCGGGCCCCAGTTATCATCCAGTTTACTCATGATTTCCAATAAACCATCCAGTTTTTTCATCATCCAGTCATCATCCACTTGGTGGCTTATAGATCCCTTGCTAAAAATATTTTTTTAGTGGTTATATGGTAAAGCAATCATATCCCAAAAACACTAAAAACCAAAGTTAGTGGGTATAAGCCATCCAGTCCAATAAACCAACCATAGCCTTGAGAAACACCCAGCAGAGCCAACGGCTCTCCGGGAAGCCCAGTGACACATCCGCCAAACGTCGCCCTTGGACACGTCATGCGACATCAGCACCTCGCGGGTTGCGTTTCCGGAGGCTCCCGAGGTGCGCGAACCCTTCATGGGAACGCGGGAGGTCATGAGTTACCATGAAACTTAAGAGAAAACCATCATTAGGTATACCAGTTTGTTAGGAACACCCTAAGGTAAACTAACCTGGCAATGGTTAACTAACATTAGGTATACCATTTTGTTCGGCAATGGTAACCTTTCTGTTAGCTATAATTACCCTCTTATAAACTATAATGGTAATTAATTATAATAGGCAAATGGTATCATTATAGCCATCATTACCCTCTGGTAAACTAACCTGGCTGGCTGGAAAATCCACCATTTTGTCAGGAAAACCCTAAGAAATCAGCTATAAATGGTGGATTTTCCATTGCCAGGTTAGTTCACCAAAGTGTATACTTGGTGGCTGAACTAGATTAACCAGATTGACCATACTTGGTGACTGAACTAGATCCCTTGCTAAAAGTCTAACGGCTTCAGTGGCAAAAAATGGTAAATCAATCATATCCCAAAAAACTTAAAAAAAAGCGAAGTTCCATGGCAACTCATGAATTGACCATAGATGAAGTGTCATAAAAATAGCCATTTACTAATGATGGGGCAACTCATCATTGACAATCATTGATAAACATCCCCCGCCATTGATCAACCATAAATTAACCATCACAAGTCATCGTCAGCCGAGAGTGGAAAGTTCAGGTGCATGTGGCCATGCTCATCAAGCATCATCAAGCATCAGTGGCTAAACATGATTACCGACATGTTCCTGTTAATATTGGTTTCTGATTAGTGTAACCCCCCTAAATGAATGAAAATAGATGAAACCAACAGGTAGATACTAATCAGAAACCAACATTAATTCATTGTCAATCCTGAAAACACATCATCAACAAATCATCAACGGAATACGTTAATGATAACAGTATTACAAAAACCCTGCATGATTGTGTTGTGTTGTCAAACGACGAAGCCTGAATGGTATGAAACGAAAGGACAAGAAAAAACGAGGAAAAGAAACGTCAAAAGGAAAAACTTGAAAACAACCATGAACAGTCCAAAGGAAAAAGGACAATCAAACATTGAAACCGAAGGGAGGATAACATTGACAACATTTCTTCTGTTGGGACCATATTGATTATCTTGTACTGTAAAACCATGAGTTATCGACAAAATATGGCGACAGTGTCCAACACATTGCGATACCATGTGTCTGCCCAAATGTTCACATCCTAGAAAACAGCAGAACTGCCAAGTCATAGTCAACCCATGGCTTCCCCAGTGGTGAACATGCCAAGCACCCCCGTGGGTAGATCATCAATTGTCAGAGCTTCATAGGCCAGACCGCCAGTGACACATAGCGTACGCACCACAGAACGATGCACAAATGTGTTCGGGAAGCTGCGGTACTAGTAGACCTATAATAGTTTATAAAAATACCGACCCCTATTTCAACCATTAACAGCAGGCGATTTACCATCAAAGTTACTGAATGTTATGAATTGATGTGAATTGCCATTAAATATGCGAAATATATTCATCAAAAATTCAGCGATTTACCATCAAATCTAGGCCATTACCCTGGCAATTGCTGAAATTTTGACCCTGATCAGCCACTGATCTTCCTAGTCAGGTCTCCCCATAGAGGTCGGGTCCAGCGAGCATGCCTCACGTAAAAATCTGTAGCTCTTCTCACATCAACAAATCCAAGGGGAACGTTTTGCCTCAAAAAGCAAAATGGATGGACTTTTGGGACGCACCTCCACCCAATTCCCATGCTGAATGTGTTGAGTTGTGACAAATTGAAAATTCAATCCATTTGGTCAAGTCTCTAGTCGCGCCTTTTCTGTGAACAAATGGGGCAGAAATCTTCGGACCAAATGCATGCTTTGCATGGTTTTGCAAAACTATCCGACTGTGTATCGAACAACATAACATGGATATGCCTGCTCCCT
Organism: Symbiodinium kawagutii; assembly: GCA_009767595.1. NCBI lineage: Eukaryota > Dinophyceae > Suessiales > Symbiodiniaceae > Symbiodinium > Symbiodinium kawagutii. Next base: position 25,861 of record VSDK01017485.1, on the reverse strand, counting down.
GTCGAAGATCACAAACTCTCCGTGAATTTGGTTCGGGTTGTGATGACATGTGATGACCTTGTATCATGCCAGGTTTCACCACAATTGAGTCATAAGTGCCAGTTGCAGCAATTCTGACTGGCGGTCTTCTCTCCCCCCTTCTAGTTTCAGTTGCCACATATGCATCGCCAAGTGCAACACGGGCAATGATCAAAGTTCTTTCACACTGGCAGCCGGCCCGTACAGGGTGTATTGGTGCGACTTGCAGGCCGCACATGCAAAGCAGACGCCTGCTCCGTACAGACATCCCTTGGTGAGAGGTTCGATGGTCGAAGCCTTCCCGTACGATGGCATTCGCGTTGTTCCACGACGTCCCATGCAGCAATATTTTTTTATCAACATCAAGAGCCAAGCCTTCACCACAGTCAAATGACATGGCCAGGGCCATCGAGATCCAATTCGGCTGAGCCAGCGGAAATGCTGTACCTGGCATGATCCTGTCGCATTGCTGCCAGCCTCGCCTTATACCGGTGCCAAAGACACAAGTTCTCAATCCTATGCACCAATTTGATTTCTGCAGTACTCATCCAGGAGCAGTCTGTTGATGCGTCCCATGCGTGCCCCGTATTCTGCAAAATATTGCGAACTACATCCCAAACTGCTTGGCATGTCACTTCTTTTAAAAGGCATTGCGAATCATCATATCCTTGTAGCAGCAAATCAGCTGTAGGGGTGACCCACTGAGAAGGCACCCCGGCTGAGAGACGAATCTTGCGCACTTTCCCTGATGGGCTGCGCTGTTGCTTCATGCGCATAAAATCCACTGTGGGACACTCCGCCAGAATTGATGGCGGCATACCGACTGTTTGGAATCGTTCGAAGGTCAAACGGCTTTGGGTCAAAACCCTGTACCCCTGGTTCCCCTATCATCAACCATTGTTTTCCCTATAGTTTTGTTGGTTATTTTCCCCAATTATTGGTTGGCTAATATTGACTCATAGCCAAATAAGCTTCGTGCATCATTTCGTTTCCCTCGGACGTGAATGCTTCCCACCGTCCGTCCATCTCGTATTGCCGGCACCGCTCAGGCCAGCAGTGCTCTTTTGCATCAAGTGATTTCAGTGCATTCAATTCTTCCTCCAAAGCTGCACATTTGTCGCCAGCTGACGCTTCTCTTTCTCTGACGTTTCTCTTTCGCACGGTCCACCTGCAACCCAAGCAAATGACGTCGGGTCGTCGAACATGGAATAAGCCCGTCGGACTGTGCTGCCAATGGTGTATTACCACTTAGCAGCAATTCGAACTGATCGCAGGAAGCTGAGCGAATGTGTAGCCTGCTCATGACTGAGAAATGTTCAATCATGTCCAGCTGTCTTTGACGCAATTGAGGTGCACCTTATTGGAGCTGACAAGGTTTTGGCTGCAAATAGATAAACATAACTCAATCAGCAGTGTTTGGGGGTTCCATGGAGACACTCTCAACATGTCATTGGAAGAGGCCTCTTCGAACCGCTGAAGCCAGGAATGGCACAAGCGCCTCCGCACTCTGCTTGTTTTTTTTGGCATCGCAACGATCCGCAGGTGCAAAGAATGCCAAACATATCATGTCATGAGCATGTGTTTGCCGCGTGCTCTTGATTTGCCTGGGAATTCGGAATCAAAAAGCTTGATCAAATGAATTAGCTTCAGTTGTTGATCAAACTTTGTGAGACAGGCAGCTTCATCAAATGAATTCATTGGCATTACCCTCTGGTAAACTAACCCGGCAATGGAAAAACATAGAAATCGCATGAAATCGCATGAAATCGCTGGTTTCCAAGGGGGTTTCCTTATCACAGATTTTCCATTGCCAGGTCACCATTGCGGGTAGCTTCCCTTGGCAGGGCAACAGCCAGGAAGGCTGTCTGGTCAACCACGGCGAGGCCCCTCCCCTCCCTCCACGCCCGCCTTGCCGCTCTCCCGATTGACCACCTGCACTTTTCCATCCTGGGACAACGCCAGGCGAACCGCGAAATCCGAAGCACCGGCCGCTACCAGTGATCTCAACCATATGGTACCAGTAGTGAGTCTTGATGGTGAATGAGGGTAGTGATTGTTAATGGTGAATGAGGTCAAAAAATGATTTTCATGACTAAGAACAATACTCAAAGGCACAATTAATTTTGATGTAATACTATTTGCAAGGGTTGATAGTAGGGATAAATTTTGACACAATTACTGCCTTTCAGTTTGGTGCATTGGTAATCATGGCTGACAACGCTAAAATAATGGTTGCGAAGCAACAATACATGATGGTGAAGAAACCTGAATAACTTGACTTCATGGGCGACAACAATGGTTGGGGGTTGCAACCGAACGACAGGAGAGACGCAATGACGACAATGTTTGTGGATCAGTTCGACGGGTTCGTTCAGACGTGTATTTTCATTTAAAAAAGTTTGTATCGCAAGCACTCAACAACAGGTAATGTAACAGGTATGTGTGGTTAAGAACAAGAGTGATTGGGAACATGGGAAAACAATCCTCACTTGTGAACGCACCGCCACTATCCTTTGTGTCATCCGACGTGACTGATTTGCAATGATGCGCAAGCAAACTTTGGCTCAGTCAACCGCTTGCTGAGTTTTGGATATTCAGGTTCACCAAGCACACCATGGTACACCAACCAACTCCAACCAACACCAACCAACTCCAACCAACCCACCCACCCCAACCAACCCAACCCAACCCAACCCAACACCCCACTACCAGAACAACCCAACCAGTCCCTGACCCGCCTGGGGCACCACAAAGGTCTTATCATGACTGCCGTACTCTTCGGCCTTGGCCGCCATGAGCCCCACATTGGAGGTCGCACCTGGAGAGACGGGCACCATCAGCGGTCCAGGGAAGTTGGGCGCTGGGCTAAGCTGCCGTTGAACCAGCAGCTTCAACCGCTTGAACCGATCATAACTGGCCAGTGAAGTGTAAGTTGAACTTACCAGTTTACGCAAACTTCTAGTTGCACTTTCAACCCGTTATATAAGTTGGTACAACTAACCAGGAGTTTAAGCCAGTAGTTTATCTATGGTATAACCAATATGAGAGTTTAACTGAACTGCTGGCTAAACTGCTGGTATAATTGGCAAATCATACTGGAGTTCCAGGTAAACTGGTCTAGTCCAGCAGTTTAGCCAACGGTTAGAACGATTTGAAGCGCTCGGTGGTTTAAACCTTATAATAAACATATTAGTCAACCAACCGTTTAGCCAATAATCCACACTATTAAACCAGTGATGGTATGTAAGCTGGTTGAGAGTAAGCAGAATGACCAGCAATCATCACTTGCTGTTGGCTCATATGGTTGAATCTATATAGGTAACCATCAGTACCAACAGTTCAACAACTTGTTGGTTAAAAGGCAGGTTGATTCACCGGCGATTTTCAACCATAACTCATGATTCTCAAGTGCACATGATTCAATATTGAACGACGATTGTCACAAATAAACCACAGTTCAAGTATAGATTCAAAAAACTTGAAGATCCATAGGTTAATTTTTGCTGTTGACCCAACATAATTAAACATTAACATCCCTGTGGCCAACACAAACCACAACTGTGGTCACACCATTCCCTGATACCCGCAACGATGAGTTTGCTCCGCCCTTTCCGCCCCTTCCGCCGCCTATCTTGGCCGGATCCAACTTGCCATTGGCTTGGCAATCCTTGATGATCACATCGTAGATGCCGGAATAGCACCTGCCACTGGCGCCCCAAGTAAATTCAGGTCTTCAGAAAGCTTTTAAGAACCAGGTTTCGGAAACCTGCCCTGGCATTCTATGTGGCCCTGGGAAGAATCCCATCAATCCGTTAGCATTATTGGATTGACTTAGTAACCAGCAAGGTTCTGCCAGAGCTTGGGCAGTGAAAAAGAAAAAGATCCAAGGTTAGAAAAAAACATGCAAGGTTAAATAAAAGAGGTCCGCCTGAAAATGATGTTTACACACTTTGATTACATGGAGATTGATTCTCGAAAGCACCATTTCAGCACGTTTACTTAGGGAGATGGCCCCTGATTGCAACCCCTGGGAGTTGCTACGATTATTGGCATTGCTAGTTTTGGGTACAGCGTCAACTATGAAGAAATGAAAAGTGGCATAGAGTGGTGATGTTTGGGATTCTTTGGGTATATGGGGATGGATCGATACCATCCCCAAACTAGTTCAGAACATCCCAAAAGAAAGAAATGTTTTGTTCATTTTTTGAATCTTTACCAAGGGTACAGGGGCCCTTGACCCCACAGCCGCATCCACCAAATGGTGCCAGTACCTTCAAATCATCCAAAATTGGCCATGCTATGTCATATGCTGAGTTTGAAAAACGATTCTGGGACTACCCCAGTAGCCAATTTTCAGATTTTGATTTCTTTGGCAGTCAGATCACCATGATGATTACAGTGGGGGCAGGGTATCTTGCTCTGAAGTTGCCGAATCCATCCAAACAAACCTGTCTAGCTGCTGACAATCTTCGTTATGTTGGGTTGGCCAGAAATGATGTGCATCCCCAGCCCAACCAATAACGGGCACTCACTCAAGGATTTTTTCCGGCAAAAGTCTTTGGATTTGGCTACATTACTGAGTCCTGAGCTCTTGTGCTTACTGTTGTTGTGCCGTACTTAAATCCTGTGATGTTGTCATTGTTCATGCAGTTACCATTCACGTTACAACTGTTGGTGTGATGGCTGTCGAACCGTGGTTGCTGCTACAAAGGTCCTGATTGTTTCTGTTCTTGCTGTTGTTGGAGTTGCCATCATCGGTACTCCTTTCAGTTGTTGGGGAGAAACAACTAGAAAAAGCAACAGCTTAACGACAAGTCTGTTCATCTAAAACGTATCTTTTCGCCTGCCCTCAGACCACACATCGTCTCCATTCCGACCCTCCACTTGCACCTGTCCGGAATGACAAACTTCGCATCGCACAAGGTGTCTTCCTGCCCAGGTTACCGTGGCAGGGATGTAAATTGATCCCCCGAAGTTCTATGAGAACTCGAGGCCCTATCCCATGGAGCGGTGAGAACACACCGACTGAGAACCTGGCTGCTACAAAGAACATCCAGTTGTAGTTATATTTTGTAGGATAGCAACTACTATATCAACTCCTTGACATGTTACATACTGGTTGGTGGTTTCAATCCCTATGAACAATATTTGTCAACCAACCCTTGGTTAATCATTACTAGGGAAAATAAAAACATGTGAGTGAAACCACCACGCGCACTTCCATCCTTGACACCCCCCCAGCTCTCGCATGAGGGGCGCCACTGTTTGAAACCACCAACCAGCGGCTGTTGCCTGGCACCGTGGCACCGTGGTAGCAGCGCCGTGCCTTGGTCCACATCTTGCCGGCGTCGCGCACCGCCGCGGCCATGGAAGCATCTACGATGACATCGGAGGGCACCTAAGGATGGGAGGATGCTGGGGAGGATGGATAGGATGATCGTTCATTATAGTGGTTGATGATGGTGAAATGATTGGTTAGAATGGTTAGGATGGTTAGGATGATGTTCAAATGAGTGTTTAGGATGGTTTGCATCATGGTGGATGATGGTTGATAGTTTATGATAGGATTATAACTTGTAGGATTGAAGGATGATGAAATGATGGTCATGATGAGGGTTGATTGATGGTTGATTAATGGTTGATTGATGGTTGATCGATGGATGATTGATGGTTGATTGATGGTTGCTAAGGATGGTTGCTAAGGCCTTAGGGATGGTTGATGATGGTTCCTAAGGATGCTTGTTACCATGAAAAATGATGGTTGAGAATGAATGATGATGATTAACCATACAGGTTGATGATGGTCAAATACTTGGTTAGGATGATTGATGATGGTTGAATGATTCTTCCTGATGGTGAATGATGCGGATGATGCTTGGTTGATGATGTGATTGGTGATGGTAAATGAACCGTTGATGATGGTTAATTGATGGGTGTCCAGGATGGTTATCAGTGATGATCGAAGATGGTTGACTGCTTGTGAATCCATGGCTCATGATTGTGGCTTCATACGATGTTGTAGTGGTTACATGATCGTTCATGAGTCACAAAGGGTTTATGATGCTGAATTATGGTTCATCTGATGGCTATTAGTCGCTGTGCTGATGCTTGATGACAATTGATGCCAGTCATGGTTGCTTGTGACAGATGATCGTTGATTGTAGGGCTGCGGTTTGCTGTGAACCCATGCTATGCGGAATCATAGGTATATACCATTACAGCATTTCCTACATGGCCATCTTTCCGATTTGCCTTGCAACATCACGAGATCCCCCGCATTCCTTCAACGCCACGGTTCCGATGCCTTCCCCCCCCCCCAAAGCCGCTGGCGGCCACGTGACGTGGAGGTTGGTGATGCCACGTCGCGAGTCCACATAGGCAATCTCTGGTCGCTTCTCATAACATGCCATGAGGTCCTTCTCCACCTCTGCCTGCACAACGACGCTGGTGGGTCTTGCCATGGCGGTACCAATTCACCAACTCGGCTTCCCAAGGTTTCGGACGCACACCCAGCAGATGAAACCCATTAAGTAACCCCTAAGGATCTTTCGTGCGGAAACTGCAAACCATCTGGGCTCAAGACACCCCAGCGTGGGGTCGTGCTGGTGGCCAGCTGACCAAACCAAGATCTTGGGTTGTTTGACCAACTGGCCCCTAGGCCTTTGTGGCCCATCCCGAAAGCTTTCCGCTTCATGAGGTTAGCTAGAAAGCAGGGATGTGTTCCAAGCATTTGGTCCATGATGTTGGCAACTACTTGGTTTCTCAGGGTGTCCTACAGAAATTGATTGGTGAAGGATTGTGGGGTTTCGTTCATGATGTCACCGAGGGTTGCATTGTTCTTCTTTCTGATTCTGGTGTTCAACATGTTATTTCTTTTGACATTTGGGTGTTTCTCAAAATAGGGATAACCCCCAAATCATCCATTAATAATTTCTAATCACAAACCAACCATAAGTTTGGGAGTCCCCCATGGCTGGTTTCGAAACCAGCATTTGTCAACCTACTCCACTTGCGCTTGGCCGTTATTTTTTCGCTTCATGGAAGAAGCGCTAAGCGAAACCATTCTCCCAAGCGCAACAACGGGGACCGTGACGGTCACGCCTCTTTGGGATGGCCTTTGATCTTCACGTACACGTCACCCACCTCGGCAACCCGCTGGGTGGAAAACCCAAGGTGGAAAATAACTACTAGTTATGTATTAGCTGTTTAACTATCGCTAGTATTATATATTATTATTGACACCACACTTCAGAGTCCTCTGTGGCCCAACCCTCTTGCACACTTTTGAGCACGCAAAAGTATACGACTCCAGCTGTGTTGTTCACAGCATCAGCGAAGACCACCTCAATGATGGAATGGAAGTTGTATCTGGTAAAAAAGGTGAATGCTCGAGCTTGTATCCTTCGAGGCAGTCAAAAACGCACCAGATGCAGCCATTGATTTCCATACATCTTGTCTGTGCCCATGCCCAAAACAAGAAATTTTGCTATCGGGCGGAAGCCCCATAGTGACGAGAAATCTTTCGAAGCACAAGCGGTAAAGCGGTCTTGGCAGATTCCCAAATGTGGTCAGGGATTTTGTTCATCTTGGCCATCATCTGACCAGGCTTCTGGTAGCGCTGAATGGATTTGGCGGTTTTCCAGCGACCACGTGCCTGGATTTCAGCAGCGCTCCTGTTTTGAGATAGGAAATCTGCTGAAGGCCCTGCATGTCGAACTGTGTGAGGTGTCAGTTCGAAAAGTCCCAAACCAACTTCACTTTTGGCTTTGCGCAAAGCTCTTTCATATTCACTCAGAGTAAAACCAGGAAAAAGGCGTTGATGAGGTGCACCCCGTTTACGAACTACCCAGCTTAACACATCTTTTGCAAATGGTCGATCAGAGGAAGTCAGCAAAACGGTGTCATCCTGAGTCCCAGTCTTTGTGGTTTCTTGGAACGAAGAATTTCCAAAGATGATGCCCCAAAATTTGCAGTGTTTGGAAGAGGGTCTAACCACATCACCAAATTTCAGATTGACAATTTCCGAAGGTCTGGCATAGGTATCCAACTGCAGAAGCAAGGCAGCAGCACAAGGTGGGTTGGACTCGGCAATTTTGTTGGCCAAGACGTACCAAACCAAGGGATCTGCTCCAGTTCTTGATGACTGCGGAAATCTGGTGTTCCACCCTTTCAACGCCTGTCGCGCCCTGGGATACAACATACGCTCAGGTGTGTCACTGTCAGAACGCAATAAAATGTATCCAAAAAGAGTATACGAGGCTTCATTGTATGCACAACCATGATCCATGAGGTCACTGAAAATTTCTGCCAACGCTTTGTCGACTTTATCATGACGAGATAGAACCATGCGCTTGTTACGACAAAAAGCCTCAAAAGCCAGCACTTGTTCGTTGTACCTAAGCAGAGTAGGATCCTTTACCCGTAGAGCCCGAAGTTGCAGGTGTCTTGGCAGTTGTGACCGCAAAGAACCTGCTTGTGTCAAAAGGCGCTTTTTGGGTAAATCTGTTCCAGCGCTGCTGTCTCTCTTTCGCTTCTTTCTTGGTGTGTTGGCCGAAGACTGCAAATCGGTGTGGGTCACCGACCTGTTGCTTGAAGCTGTTGATCCAGAAGAAGTCGGGAGCAGTACTTTGTATCTGTTTTGTTCCTGCTTTGCCCTCCTTATACCGGCCCGTGAGCTCATGCTCAAGCTGTCTCCGAGCTATGTCTGTGTCCCGTGTGGCATGGGCTATAGTGTGTGAAACTGCTTGTGCCCAAAGCCTCGCCAACTGCCAAGGATAAGCCCCCGCATTTCGAGTCTTAGGTTGTGAGGTTTTCTTTCCATTGACCGCCACAACTTCAGAGCCTCTAAGAACATCATCATGCTTACGGTGATTGCAGTGCCGTTCTAGGATAGCCAAATCAGGAAAATTAGTATATATACTGGTAGGCTTCCGGTATTTTTCCCCAAACTGGCAAAAATCCAAAGGTACATGCAGAACACCAGGTTGCTGTAAAACATGTTGCATGAAGGGAAGTTCAAACAGGCGAGACGAACGAGGGTTCTCCAATGACCAACGGATGTTGTATCGATTGCATGTCATGATGCACTCAACTGTGAACATCGCCATCTCCAATCCAACACGTTCTCTTTCCTGAGCTCTCTCCAGATTGCGAATATGGTGCCGTGCCCGACTAAACACAGTACATGGTGTCCCCAAATGCAAGTAGGAAATACGCCCTGTCTTCAACCAGTTAAGGATGAGAACCTGAGTAGATCTGCGCCGAAGATCGTGATGAGGACCATTCATGTTGTCAATACCTACCCCCGTTGCCAAACCAAGATCAGCGATTGATTGCGATAAACGACCTGTTCCACTGAAAATCTCCAGAAACATACCGGATCCACGTTGTTGCGATTTATTGCCACACCTGGAGCTAGATGAGCCACTACTGCGTGTCGGGTTCGAAACCCCGGCTTCACACTCCTCACCCCCGGAAGGTTGAGGATCAGCCTCCATGACGACTTTGGCAGTGTTGGCCCGCATAGCCTGGCCCAGGTTGCGGTGACTGGTGTTGCGCTCAAGAAACCGGCTGTCTCTGTCTGCTGGATTGCGGTCTGTCTCTATATGTCTTAATCTCCATCTCAAGTTGGCTGCAAACTGATATGCTGCCGCCCTCTGACACAATGTGTTGAGATGAAATGATGAGCTTCTCCCTCTTTCAAAAGCACTCAAAGATGAAAGGTTGTCGCTCAAAGTAAGCTTCAAGTGACCATGTAGCCCACATACCCTTGCAGTTCTTCGGAGTGAGCTCAAGGCTACATGCCCTTCCTTGATGTTGATGTGGCTATCGCTGTCTCGCCATTTCTTTCTCCATAAAAGTGAATATCGGTCATGCTGTACCAGTTTAGGCTGTATAGGAATAACCAGTGCTGGGACATCCACCTCAATCCGTTTCTGCTTGGTGGTCTGGGCCTTAGCACTAAGGCCCGGATATGGGACGTTTGAACTGGCCCGTAACTGACTTCGAACTGCACTGGTTCTAAGCCAACTGCTAGGATCAGAGCTCTGGACCAGCCAGTCCGCATACTGACCCAAGAGACCAGCGCCAAAAGGAGCAGCAGGCTTGATATCATTGTCAGACAACTTCTCATACTCATCACCCTCTGGACATAAGGCCCGGAGGGCATTGAGTACTTCTTCCCTGCTTCCCCCAGTCGCCGCCTGAGCCAGTGAGCTTGGCAAAGGTCTGAATCTCCAGACCTCACGCCATCTGCATGCTTCTTTCAAGTCGTTACGTGTTGCCCATGTTGTCAAGAGTGCAAAGGCCCCCGAAGAAGAATCTCCAGCATCAACTTGGTGAACAGGCTTGAAGAGAATGTTTGTACGTGTTAACCACATGACCCCCAATGCTAATCGAATCTCAGCCCTGACAGTCTTCCACATAGTAGCTCGTTTCCCTCTGTGAAGTGCAACAAACTTGTAAATGTGGAAGAAACACGACAGACCGTGGGGGGCAAGCATAAAAAGGGATGTCATGTGTCCAAGCCATATTTCCACTAACTTCACTGAGACCACCTTTCGTCTGAGAAGCTCACGTCCTGCAAAGAATGCTCTCCACAATCTTGATGATTTGTTGTAAGCAATGCCATGATGAAAATCCAAGCAAATACCAACCGTTTCAAATACAGGTGAAGGTTTGTGCGCTGACCAGGTAAGAGGAATATCGAGTTGCTGGAATGCTTGCTCAACACACCTAGCCATATCCGTGGTTTCCTTCTCGGTCTTCCCAATAATGGAAATGTTGTCAACATACACCCCAGTGATGACCCTCTGTGATTCCAAACATGGTGCTGCCTGTCTATCCCGGATCTCGTTGAGTGGTTGCGGTACACGACCAGCGACAATGTGCGAAACTGCTTCTTGTGCAAAGTACAGTGCCCACGACCATCCCATACACAAGCCCCGGAATACAGAATATACAACCAGATCATCATGAGGTGTGAAGTGTGCTCCAGATTCATCGGAATAAAGCATGGTTCGATTCCATCCCAGATCCACCCATTGCGCAACCGAGAGGGGGCAATCAATCCCAAACCAAGATGCGACAACCTCAGCATGAAAGTTATAGAAGCAGTCGTTCACGTCGGCTTCAATCCCAAAGGCAGCCGGCTGTCCATCAGTAGGTTGTTCCAGTTGCAAATCAAGGTATGACCGGGGAGTGGCTAACCGTGTGCAAGGTGGAGTGTGGTGCATAGCATTAACACGCCTAGCATCAATCACCATCCTAATCCAATCAGGAGTTTTCTTTTTGACGAAAAATATGCCTATTTTCTCCTTCACCCTGGCACGAAAGGTAATCAAACCTTGGTTGGCGAGAGCAACAACAAGTTTACGCAAAGCTTTAGGTGATCGCCTAAGGGCAGGGTCCCAGTAAGGCTTGATGTTACATGGCCCCTCTTCAGCAACTTGTGATGCCGGTTTTTCAATCAGGGTGGAGGCCCTCTTGACGATAGCTGCAGCATGTGGTGGCAGCACGGTTTCCAAGCTTTTCGGACTGAGTTTGGAGTGCAGTACTTTCACTTTCTCGAAGCTGTACTTGGCGAAGTTCTTTGGCTCCTCCATGTAGAGGTCTTTGCTGGCACTCATAGCACTCAATGCTGTCGGGCCGTCAAGGCCTTCAGGAGGTTCGCCAGCAGTTTGCAGACATTCCTGAATGTGTAAGGCAGCTTTACGTTGTGTGCTATTGGGTTCCAGCCCGCTCAAAAGGCTATCAAAATCTGAATTCGAATCTTGCAAAGCGAGGCTGTTCAGCGAATGAGCTGCCCACCGACCCCGCTGCGGGAAAACAACCCCAGACTCCTCCATCTTGCGTTCAACCCAGGACGGTGGAATTGGGAAAGGATCGCCATGAGTTCTGTACTTGGCAAAGTGATGGCTGCCCGAAGGATCACACCTGAGCATGGTGGCAGTCAAACCACACCCAGGCCAAAACTAGGGCACTAGGCATCATCGCCAGCGGACTGACCGCCGGCGCCCGTGCTCTTCTTCTTCTTCTTCTTCTTCCCTGCTTTGTCCTCTTCATTCTTAGGACCTCTTCCTCTGGCAGCATGCGATGCCTCTTCACGAGCCAAACGCGATTGCTTCTGGATGTTGGCCCTCTCTTTCAATCGATCGGTCAACCACGAGTCGAGTTGACGTGTGGCCGCCGACCCGCTGTCAGTGATGGTGGACTCCATGAGCAGATCAAGGTTCTGGTAGTCGGGGCTACTAGGAGATCTGGCTACAGCTAACTCAATCTGCGCCAACCTGCGCACTATCAACTCAAAGGACATAAGGTTCGTAGGGTCCAGTTGGTCCCGACACACCCCCAGCCTCAAAACTTCGATCAAGTTCTTGTGCTCATGCGCTGCAGCTGTGTGCGTATTGACACTGCTATGTTTCAGCCACTGTAAATGATATCCAGACAAATCCGACGCTGCACCTTCATTGATGGCCACCAAGAACTCCTTGACGGCCCTCGGACCGCTGAATGACCAGTCACTGAACTTGCTCTCCCTGAACAGAGGCACTGCATCAGCCAATGGGATGTAGCGTCTTTTCTGGCTATCCTCATGATGACCTATAGTCCGCAGGTCGCCATGCCCAGCCCTCCTGGAATCCTTGAATCCTTCAAAAGCCGACTCCTCTATCCCCTCGATGCCTTCCACCTTGTCACCAACATCAAGCAAGCCCCGTGTTCCCAGAATCACTGCATTGCCAACCTGTTCGTCTGTCAACTTTTCAGCCAGCTTGTCTGATGCAGCATCTGAGAAGACCCACACCCTGGAACCCACCTCAGCGATGGCCTGGTCGCCCAGGACAACTGCCATGGTGTTGGCCCTGCGACGAAGACGCTCCAGATCCATTCGGGAAATGGGATCATGTGCATACGTGTCAGCAGCTAGATGCGGTGGAAAGTCTTCCCGTCTGCCCAGCACTACGTGACGGGTAACTGTCAGGTCAACACTCTCAAGTTCATGATCTGGAGATGCTGCAACCCAACGCCCAGGTGAAAGACGAACTAGCAACAATCGATGGTGCCATTGGAAATGAGGGCCTGCGGGAAAGTTCACAAGGACCTGTGGGTCTGCTATGTCCAATGTCTTGCCGTCGTCGTTCATGATGACTTACCTGATGACTTGCCTCTGCCTAATGACGAGGGTCGAGTCGGGCCCACCGACTTTGGCAGCACTAGGGCAGTGGGGATTTGGTCCAGCTCAGAATCACTGGAACCTCCGGTGTCCCCAATTCCCTTAATGGCAGAAACCACAGGCTTGCTAGGAGGCCGCTTGATGCTAATCACAAAGATCACCAACACAAAAAGAGATAAAATGAAAAACAAAAGCTCGCCCCTGTATGAGCTCGATGGTTTGTCCTGGCACCGAGAAAGGACCTCGCTGTAGCCAGCCAGCACTCTCTGAGTGTGATGCAGCTCTGCCTGAAGAGCTCGCACTTCCAACTGCAGAGTGTCAGCCAATCTAGAATAAGCTTGGTCCCCAACAAAGGTGCGCAGAATATGGCTCAAGAACCACAAACAATGGATCGATCGCTCTTGCATGGGGGGCTTGATCAGAGAAGCTTGAGGATGGAGTAGAGATGGGGCCAATGACTCATGCTGTGTAATGAACGCAAGCTTCCTATTGTTATTATTGGTAGTTATTGTTTAGTACATAGCTCCTACCACTACTACTAACAATAACTACTCCCACAACCAGTACCAGAATCACAAGCACAACTGTACTACCAGCCTCGGGTAGGCGCTAACATCCCCTCCTGAGTTGCCGACGCCGTTGTTGGGATTGACACCCAGCTCCGCGAAGAGAGCGGCGTGTTTTTCAAAGGCTTCCTTGTAAAAGACCTGGGGCAACGGCAGGTTGAAGCAACGGATCAACACGGATCAACCATGGTTCAATTGGAGGTTGGGCGCAACCTGTCAAGCTAATGGCTGGTAAGTGGTCAACAAGCTGGAGGTTCAATGATAAGTTAAGGGGTTCATGATTGATCAGTTAACCATATGGGTGTTTCTCAAAATAGAGGTACCCCTACATCATCCAATATCAGTCATCAATATGAGTCATCTACAATAGTCAATCCATCATGTTTGCGGTTCCCCCATTTTGAGAAACCCCCATGTGACTAACGATGAATGGAAAAAGCATTAAGGGGTTAATCAATTGGATGCAGTTCTTGTGTCCGGGTCCGGCAGTTCTTGTCATCAAGCCAGGTGGTAGAGCCGTACAATTGCAGATTATCAACCATGAACCCACAACATGGCAACCGCGCAATGTCCAAATGGGCTTTGATCGTTGTGGCAATCTGGTTGATAATCTGCAATTTCGAAATCTGGTTGATAATCTGCAATTTCCAAAACAGGTTGTTCTTCGAAATTACCAGCGCATGATCCCCATGGGCTTTGACAACAACTTGTTGAACTGACACGTGATTGAATGCTACCATACCTGGTTGGTGGTAATGTTGAACAACCAATAGTAAAGCGCTTGCAATAGCTGCAATTATTTTCCAGATCTGGATTTTTCATCCCTTACTAAATTTCAATTAGCCCTTATTGACTTTAAATTACAGAATGCCAACTTGTGCCAAAGCAACTCCAATAGTAGTGCCACATTCACAATAGCTGCAAATATTTTCCGGAAAATTCCAAAATTTTCAGATTTCCCCTTACTTAAGTATAGCAGGGCTAATTTAAATTTAGTATGATGCCATCAGAAGCCACTGAGACTTGTTTTGGAAAGGAAAGAAAGGAAAGAAAGAAGGAAAGAAAGAAAGAAAGAAAGAAAGAAAAGAAAAGCAAGAAAAGAAAGAAAGGAAAGAAGCCTTAGGGAGAGCCCAGATTTCAGGTTTACAATTGCAAGCAGACCTCCCCTAAAAGAAAAAAAATCAGGGGGGGTTACTATTGGTCGACCAACATTAATTGACGTAGTTGTCACCCTTCTGAAAAATGCGAGTCAATCAAAACCACCAGCATGCTCATACTCAATGAAAAATACAGGATTTATATCTGATTTCCCGCGGTTTTCGGTAAAATATGGTGATTTTCCATTGCCTCAGCCACTCTTACCAGCTGGTGGCTGAGGCTGGAAGGCCTGGGACCCCGGTGCTCCGGCCTCCACGCAATGGCCGAAGAGGACAGGATCGCTCACTTTCCTGAGCGCACCCATGGGGGCGAACACATGAGCTGCCACTTTCCCTGGAAGGCACCGGCGCACCTGCATTTCCAGGCGAAAAAAATAAAAGGAAAACGGTCAACTGGGGGCAAGCAAAAAATAAAAGGCGCAAAAAATAAGTCCGGGGGCAAACTCACCTGGTTGCGCTCAAAATCAGCATATCTATAAGACTTTCTGTAGCTGAACCAGCTATGAACCCACTTACCTTTTGGTCTCAAAGGTCACCCCAGTGGTGGAGTCAGCTGGAGAATCATGATCCAAATGCTTGCCTTTTGGTTTTCACAAACAAGCAAGATTGCCATTACTCACTTACCCTTACCATTCTGATGAATTCAACTGGAGAAAGATCAGAACTAGAATGACTCAAGAAATCGTGGTCATCATTCATACCTCCCTACCAGCTGTGCTTGACGGCGGTGACTGCAGCAGTCGACAAGTTCGTCAATTTCCGGGTGGCCTTTGTGAAAATTCATCAGACCTACTGCAACTACCCTTGCTTATCATTGCAAGGAACAACAACCATTGATGGTTCTACTGTACCTATTGGCTATGGTCATTTTCCAGTCAGTTGCCAGTATGTGACCGGAGGGTCATGTCAGGTGACTGTTGTCACTCATATCAGCGCGTCATTGACTAGTTTCTACTTGGTTCCTCCAAACAATCTTGGGACAGCGCTAGCAACAAGTTTTGGCCCAGGTCATTATTTTAGTATTTCAAATATGGGCCTGTGCATAGCAAGGGTGTACTCCACAAACCGTGGTATCCCTGCACTTCAAACAATGGTCAATTTGGGAGTGTGCAACACAGCCGTTTTGAAAATTCAAGTTTCATCATCGTTGCCTTCAGGTGCAAGGAAAAGAGAGTTCCTCGTAGCCAGCAAGGAATGTCCAGTGACGGTGCTACTCTT
>VSDK01017483.1:2080-23732 GCA_009767595.1 Symbiodinium kawagutii | reverse complement strand
CATGACATCAGTCTCATCCAAATCAGCATCAGAGAGGGGAGCCAGCGGTGCTCCCACAGGGACGAGTCCCGGGAGCCCAGCACCCGGCACCATCCGTGACGACTCATCATGCAAATCATGGCGACACGACACTCCTACCAGCATTCCCAGTGACAACAGCATCAAGTAAGTGGGGAGGAAGAAGTCTGTACTCCAACCAGCCCCAGCCATACTAGGAGAGGGTCCGTTCGCAGTAGAGACCACACGTCGTGCCAGCAGCTTGAGCCCATACCACACACAATATCAAACACAAGTTCCGCTACATGCTGTGCTGCATAGGGCCCGCTGCAAACTAGCATGATAAGTAGTAGGCCAATACTACATATATCTACTGTGCTGCTTAGGGCCAGCACATAATACACTCTCTCTTGAAAGCAATTGAGGAGCAGACTGCGCGCGGCTGCCATGCCACGAGGACTTAGTCAAGTTCATCCATCAGGGTCAACTCTCCCGTGTACAGACAATGTGCCGGACACAAACAGCTTTGTACACGGTGTGTCCAAGTTTTACTACACCTATCACCACACAAGATGCAACAGCCAGCACATTGCTCAGTGGACTGTTCCTCTACCGGGCTCTGTATCGCCGTCCTGAATCTGCCAGTCCTAGCACGGGGCCGGTCAGGGTGATCATACCAAGACTCATGTTCCCCCGACCCCCATTCGTCTGCGGCAGACATAGTCGATCACTTTTCAGCAGGCTCGCCGTAGATTCGGTAGCCTCGACGTCATTTTGGCTAGCCTAAATTTTGCTCCGCTACCCGCGTGTTTTGTTTGAGTCACGCTACACAGCCACATGGCCACCATGCAGCTTTCACAGTTGTAGCAGCGCAGTTGGCGCAAAAAGCAACACTAGCAGCTGTATTACGCAGCGTTTGCCGAAAAACACCTGTTGGCACACAAGCTACATCATGATTTCCCATAGCCAAAACGATTTCATGAGTAGTCTCTCCTTTGGACACCATATCAGAATGCACCCAGCGTAGTTTGGACACTGACATTGCAAACTCAAACGCTGAAATTTGATTTTTGCGATGGGATATTTGTTTCTGTTCCCAAGCGCAGGGGCGTTAAACTTCCGTGTTAGGAAAAAAACCGCTTGAGCCACCCCAGTCCAAACGGGGGTGGTGCATAACCAGCCTCCCGAATGGACCTTTTATCAGGCAACCCTCCCCATATTCATACATCTTATCTCATTGGATACACATAATATTCATATATCTGGAAAATCTGGCTGGAAAATCTGGAAATCCAATCTAATTCCGAAAAAAAATGACAGCAGGTTCAAAATGGCACGTGTGAGGAAAAGCCATGTGAAACATGGTCAAATTTCAGTGTTGCTTCATCAAGCGATCTCGCTGCAAAATTTTCCCCGTGTAGCACGAAACATGCTAGTTCTTTGCCCTCTTGTGGGGTTGTTCACTGAAAAGGCCACCATCGAACGCTTTGCAATCTTCGGGTTGATCGCACTTGCAGTCTTTCGAGATGCATTTGAACTCCTGGTACTCTTGCCTGGGTTGTTTGACACTAGTGGAGGAAACAAAGCATTGAACATTGTTTTTTTAACCTGTCACCGCACCAATTTGTTCCAAAACAACACATTATTTGCGTAAATCCCAGTTGCTTTGAAACGTATCGACGTAAGTAGCACCCAGCACAGGCGAGGCAAAGTTTTTTGTCTTTGACACTTTCCAAGAGATCAATGATCCACAAAGACCGTATTCCGAACGGCATGGCAGTCGGAACAGCAAACAGTATCAGAGTTTTCTGAATGGCAGCGCTCACATCAAACAAGTGGAACAAGTTGCAACACAGATTTGTTGGCACTAACACAACGCAAGTCAAATCACAAAACTAAAAGTACCTTACATTTCGGCTGTCGGTCCCACTGGCCAAAACGGATTTTTTCTTCCACCGGTGATTTCCTTTCTCAAGTGAATTAGTGCTCTTAACTCGAACACGAAAGAAATTGTCACTGAAAAAGTGTTTCACTTCTTTGATGTTTCCCGCTTGTATCTCATGTCGACCTTCAGCTTCGAATGCTTCAAACGAAGCAAGGATCTACTCAGGACCCCCCGCATCAGTCGAAAGCGGTGGCACGAAATCGCCAATCCTCAGACGTGTTTCCAAGATCGTAATTAATGTTTTTGAAGAGCTACATCCATGAATGAATCTGACACAGTTATGCACTAAGCAGCCATCAGCCGAGAATCGTTTGCTGTATCGCATTTGATCTTCATCGGCTAAGGTGTGCTCGTATCGAGGGTTATATCCTTAGAGCAATTAACTTTCTGCATCCTGAATGCAACAATGGTTGTATCAAGCCACTGCGGTGTGGAAGTTCGGCAAGTTGGTGGTGGAGAGCCTAGGAGATTGCAGTAATTGCCTCATTCTAATCGCATCTCATCGCCATGCATTTGGTCATTGATTTTTGCTTCTGTAACTCAAAGGATAACCTGTACTTACTATTGGTTGGACCTTTGTTTCCTGAACGGATAAAGAATTGCCAGGCAACATGCGCTTTTGGTATTTGACACCACCGCAGCTGGTCTTTCCTGCAAGCCGAATGTCTCAGAGCTTTGTGCGACAAAATCTATTGATCCTAATAAACTTCGCAGGTTTCGAAGCTTTCAAAAAGTCTAATTTCAAAAGATCTCCAAAAGGCATTTGCAAATCATGTGTTTGTGCATTGAGAAGATTTAGCCTGCACTGGCGACGGCAACTAAAAACACTGTCCTTAGGGCTTGATCGGCCAAGAGGTGCATGTACTTCAAGTACCGGTAGCCTTCATCGCGAATCTGAACAGCTTCTTCCACCGACCTAGGCGCAGGCGTTTGGACCTAGCATCTTTTTTTAAGATTCATTGAAGGCACATGTCACATGTATGTATGTTAAATAATCCCAGTCACAAATAGCGACCACCACGCTCCAATAGATTCTGCATATTGTTACCAGCAGACCTGAGTTAGCTGACTATGGATTGCCGCGGGGCTTCTGCTGCAGTCTCCAAGGACTGGTGCGACTGCTGCAACCACGAAAAGATGCAAGTCAAATATTGGTTTGCTCCAAATTTTTATGGGAATATATATGCGCCATGAAAGGATGTATCTGAGATACTGGCACGCATGCTGCCAAAAGCCAGTTCGATGGTGATGGATTCGCTCTTGCATTGGCTATGCAGCAGGTTGCAAGCCACGCGCATACAACCCTCGAATTGTACGCCTTCAATTTCCACAGGACTTCGTGGCCTGAGAAAACCTCGGCGCTGCTGTGGGAGAAGGCGCTGTGGGCTTGAACAGAAAGAGAAGCCGTGCTCCTAACAAAGTTCAACATGTTTTTGCATATAAGGAACATTGTTTGGTCTGAACGTAGGCTGCGAGCAACTGATTTTTTTCGTTCTCTTCCAAAGTTTGAAACTTTTCCAAGCAATCTTGACGGCTTGCTCAAAAGTAGTGGTGGTTGGATCTCCCCAGTAGCCAGCATCATACAGATCACACCTCAGACAATGCAATCATCGGGGATGCGCACACATATACATGAAGAACATGTGTGTGTGTATGAAATCAAATTATGAAAGTAAAAAGATCAGCCAGAAGTATATACCGACGCATGTTCATATTGTTTTTGAACTTCCAAGAGCAAATAAAGGGAATGAGGCTCACAAGGGTTCATTCTTGATTGCCCTGCTGAATTCTGATAACGGAAACGCAAGAGAAACCCAGGGTGAGGCCATGAATTTGAACGATGAGAACCACACCAATGGGACATGTCGACAATGACCATTTAAACTTTTCTTTAAAAAGATCACTGCTGTTCCCAAAAAATGCTAGCAATCAAGAACCAAATTATATACAAGCTTGTTTCGGCTAGGTACATCGCAGACCCATTGCTTCTGTGCAGGAGCCCCAAATGAAAGTTGTGAGCCCAGCAGAAACGCACCATCTCACAGTGAACGCCAATGATTGCAAGCCAAGGGCCTTGGGAGAAGCAGCTTCAAAATCAGGACTTGTAAGAACTGGGAAAAAACTCGAAGCAGCACTATCGGCTCCAAACCAAAGTACTAGACACAGAAAACAATATCATAGGGACAAAATAAATCTGCAAGCAAAGCTGAGATACACAAAGGTCCAGGTTTTGATTGTTTTGTGAGGAAGTCCACGCGAGAAAATTCTTTTCCGATCCAAGCAGCACTGTCATCAAAATTATTGGTGTACTGAAGAGGACCCTCCCGACTTGTTGCTGGGCACTTGAAGCAGCAACAAATTGAACTCCAACGGTTCACTAAATTCAAAACGTTGACATGCCATTCCCAGTCTCCTCTTAATTCTGTGACTGCGAACTTCAGGGTCACAGGTGGTGCTCCTTGTGTTTTTGAAACAATCCCTGCACGAAAGAGGTCGTTGCATTCGTTTGCCATATGGGAAAGGATGGGCCAAATAGTTTCCTTCATTGACACGACCAACGATTCCCGGATCGAGAAAACAATGAACCGACTCATCCGAGTTGACGCAGGGGAGAAAAGTGGGAGATTGATGACGAGGCAGAGCAGCTTCTCAACAAATCCAGTGGAAGAGGTATAGCGTGCAGAGTCGCCATACAACCCTAGGGGTATATGAGTACCTCTCCCTGGGTGAGCTGCGCCCCACTTCATGCAGCAAGTTGCGTGATCCCAAAATTCCTTGAGGGCATTCTTCGTGATGACAAGTCCAAAGTCGTCGGAGAATAGGTAGGTCAAAAGGGATCGTACAGAGAGACATGGCACATTCTGCAAGACTGGCGTTTCGAATCCTTCTTCGCTAAGATCAATCATGGTTGGTATCTCCACGATGTCCTGACTGATAGGCTCAGGGCCCCTGTGGTGAATGATGCATAGTGAACAACATTCGATCTATACAAAGTGACAAATGAAACATTGAGGAAGGAAATGCGGAAAATGATATATAGTCAAGCATCCACAGGAAGTTTGGCAGTCTTCCAAAAGTCTCGTGAGACATGTCGACTTCCAGCATTGTCGCTGGACTTTCCCAGGGCCCTGGACCCTGCACTTAAGCCATGTCCTTGTCCATGAAATAGGGCTTCCTGCGCCGCAAGAAAAACCAATATACTCATAATCTATTGGCTGAAGGATAGCTCATCTAGCGCCATGGAATTTCAGTGTGCGTGGATTTTGCAGCACACTTCCTAAAGTGACATGCAGGCACATATGTTCCAGCCTGGCAAGCTGCAGAGGCCGCAGCTGCAGCCTGTTCCACGCTTTCCTCGCACATTGTTTTATTGAAAGCGTTGCTTCCATATGTTTGATCAACTTTGTTACATGACGCAACATGAGTCCAAGTGGCTCCATCACCGATTCTGGCTTCCAGAAAATCTCGAAAGGGGGCAGGAGCACCTGCAGGAACCAATGGTTGCTTTCAAAACACAGACTAATCAATGGTGGGCTTAGAGCAATCAGAAAAAATCAGCCGGCGCAAACTCAAAGCCGCTGAAGGCTGCTCCATGTACTTTTCCAAGCTCGGTGCCCATGTCAGGCAATTGCGTCGGTGTGGATTGACTCAAAGGTTAGTCCAGCAATTTGCTGAAGCCCTTGAGAGATACCCCATGACATTTGAGCTGAATTCCCTTCAACAGAAGAAATCAAGAACAAAATGTGTTTCATAATCAGAGATATTCAATTCTCTCAGTTGTGGGCGCTGGAAACCATCACCAACAAAAAATCCGTTTGCTATTCTTTGGGACTTGCAGCCTCCAATGCCTTTCAGCTATCTAGCTGCCTACCAGCAAAACTGTGAGCATCATCGTAGAAAACTGGACGTCAATGAAATCACATACTGCACATCATACCAGATACACGTTATTAGCTGGCAGGATTCAAAGTCCGAGACATTGTGTGGAAATACATATCAGTTGAGTCAACAAAAGAACATTCAGGAGAATTGTTACAATGGCACTGCGACTTGAAACTCCTGTGATCTCATCCAGGCAAATGCTCCTCCGCGTCGACCCATCACGTCCCGCGCGGTGGCTTAGCCTGAGCTAGACTGACTGGGTTGTGATCAGAAGTTTGGCACATAGGCTCACAATTCCGATTTCGTTTTCAAGGGCTTCTGCGAAAACAATCTTGTGTTTTTGATTTTGACCCAACAATTTGGAGCAACTAAGAATGATATGCCTAGGAACGATGTGCTTCCTGGCCGCCAAAATGGCATTCTTGTGCTTGGTGATGTCGGTCTCCGCTTTGTCAATCACTGCTCCAATCTGACAAGTGCTTGATGGGGCATATTTGGGGAAATGAGGCCAGGGTGCACACGAAAGATTTGGGACAGAGACCGCCTACATTTAGGGTGCTGATTTCTGGGTTTGACATGTACTTGCCAAAAAAATCTTTAGGAGGTGTTTGACAACATAAAAACGCAACAACCAAAATGAGATTGTTTTCTTGATATGTGATTCAAAGAACAGTTCGCCTCGTCATCAGTCTTGGAGCCATCACTTGCGCCCTCCAAGGCGGTTCGATGCCCCCGCAAAGCTTCCACCGAGGAAGTGATATCGCCAACCAGCGCATTCAAGAGACCATCATTCCTGACAAGAAGATTGAGTTGTTGTGTTTCATTCCCGTTTGTTTCCACAGCTGAAAACGGTACCAGAATGAACGAAAGATCTTGATCATGAATAAGTCATACAAGGAAAGCTCAAAACCTTTCGCTTGTTTACAATGGTAGCACGGTCACAATTTCCAGCTGGGGTTCAGAAACCTAAGCAATGATGATGTTTTCTCAAACATCTCTCCCCAGTCAAACCTTTCAGCAAGTGCCCAAACACAAAACATGTTGCAAAGACAAAGTGACACTCCGCTGTTGCGCAGCTTGAGCTCCCAGGAGGCATGATCGCTCAGAAACGCGGAGATGTCCTTCATGACCTGCAAGGAGACATGCGCCAAGGAAGCGTTGCAGCATAGACTTTATCAATGGGTTTCTTTGGAACTGTCTATCGAAATATGGAACTATGCACCGGTTGAATGATCGAATGAACTTCCCCCTGGTGGCCTGGGAAACCTGCCAGCAAAGTTCAAAGTTTAGACAGAAGGAGAGAGAAAGAAAAAGAGAGAGAGAGAGAGAGCTCGAGAGAGAAAAGGTGAGTGAGTGAGTGAGTGACTTACTCCGCGAGTGGCAAGCGAGAAAAAAGTTGAAACTTTTTTTCCCTTGGGTCCGCGCGAGGTGAGTGAAAGAGTGAGTGAGTGAGTGAGTGAGTCAATGAATGGATCATTGAGAAAAAAGAGGAGGGAGAGAAAGACAAGAAAATTGTTTGCTGCTGCTGTTTCTTCAAAAGCTTCTTCCTGAGTCCCAGGTTTTACAAACAATCCTGGGACTCAAGAAATGTCCTCTTTTCCTTACTCCGCGAGTGGCAAGCGAGAAAAAAATTGAAACTTTTTTTTCCCTTGGGTCCGCGCGCGCGCGCGCGCCTAAAGGGCCTTCTCAAATGGCCTCAAAAGGCGCGCGCGCGCGCGGACTCAGAGAAGAAAAAAAGTTTAAAGTTCGGCCACTCACTGGGTAAGTATTTCGGTTTGTTCATTAATATTGTTTACTCCTTTGACAATGCAGTGTGAAGCAACAATTGCGTTGATGCCGGCGCCTTCTTCTTCTGCTTTTCCCGCTGCATTTCTGGGGTTGATTCAGTGTCCTGACACATGACTACTAGGATGTGGTGGACAAATTATCAAAATCTGTTAATTAATCATTCACTGTGTTTGTAACCTTGACAAGACTGCTTCATTGTTTCCCCAATCTTCTCAACTTGCCTCATGGCCGCGTCTCTGCTTGTTGGCGCTTCCTTTGGCTTTCGCTTTGGCCCTTCGCTTCGCTTTGGCTTTAGGTGTCCTTTTGCGAGAGCTCTTGTCGTCACCAGGGGTATCTGCTTGCCTGCATGGAATTCACATGGCCGGCACAAGGTGTATGGAAGTTGGACTGATTACCTTCGACGATTGTTTTGCTCACACCTATTTCTCATCAATTACCAAAGTCTGTGTTCCCCTTAAGTGCAAAAAGTGAGAGGTTAAGGCAGGGAAAACAAGAACAGAGAAAGAGCAAAGGTTCATCCAGATTATAAACCCCAAACATATCTCAAGCTATTACTTGGACAAACGCAAAAATGGAACTAGGCTAGTACCAATTTGGAATTGGTTTTGTCGTCCTTAAAATAGAAAATCCCTTCTTACTACTGTGTCAAGTTACTCGGGATCTTCATCTTCCAGACCCTCCTCGCTATCAGAAGCTTCCAATCTTCCCTCCACTGCCAGTTCGTCTTCACTCTCACTCAGTTCCTCTTCGGTGTCAAAAACTTTGACTTGAATCATATCCTGCAAAATGTTTTGGAGCGGAGGAGATTTGATGAGATAGCTGTTCTTCGACAAAATGTTACAAGATTACAAAAATTAGAAGAAAAGACCAATTGGCCATCAGCGAAATGCAAGATTTTTTTTGCGCCAACAAAAGGGAAAGACATGGGACATGGAAGGACCAGGAGAACATACCCAAGAAGCGTCACGGAGAAAAGGACATAGGGAGAATGGCGAAACTTTCTCAATGGGTGTTGACACTGGATGAGTGAGGAAAGTAAACATTCATATTGGGTATATAAAAAGAGGTGTTACCGAGACATGTCAAGAAACACGGCGTGAGTCCTCCTTGTCCGGGAAGTTTGGATGTGGCCGGTGCAAGTTGGCCTTCATTTTCTCATCAAAAAGTGCTTGGGCCAGCGATCCTGGGTCCTTCTCATGCGCATACCTCCACAACAGCGGCAGTGCTCAGTGCACATGTTCTTGCAAGGGGTGATCAAAGAAAGAGGGATCCATTCAACAAAACTTCCGAAACTGAAAGCATAAGTCGAGGTAGCAGGACGCCTCTGCTGGAGCTCGGCCAAGGTCTTCCAAACTTTCTTGGATTGCCTCTTGCTACGGGTCCTGTGAGCCATGGTCCTCATCGTCTTAGATTTTTTCCAATTTCCTGCCAGGGCAATGCTGCCACATTTGATACAGGCACCAATAAGTTTTTTGTCTTTGCTTAGCGCTTTCCAAAAAAGATGGGCGTGTTGATTTGTTAGGCTTCACAAATGGCTAACACGAAACTGAGAGTAACATCAACACCTTGTGAATTGAAACGTTTGCTGGTCCTTTGCAGTTGAAAAAATCCTCCAACAGGTCAGCCAGCGCTGCTGAATCTTTGCCTCCGCATCAACTGTGAATTTACCAGGAAATTCAAAATATGAACTCTCAGCCTTGCCTGCCCTAGCGTCCCGAGCGAGGCGTTTGATTTCTTTCGGGCAATCCATCCCTGGGAAAAAAAAAACAGATCAGTCGTTTGTTGTTTGAGCAAGTTGGCCAGAAGAACATACTGTCATCAGAACTGTGTTGGCAATGAAATGATGCGACAATTCACCATAAGGCCCAGACTCTTCAGGGAACGATAGTAGCGATTCATGTGGGCATGGCGCATCATCTTTTGCGAGTCAGACAGCTCAAGTTCAGGTCGCACCGAATCAGAGAGTTCAGAGGAAGCAGTGGTCTCTGGTGTTGTGGGTGTTGATTCACCCTTTTCGCTTGTTTTTTTCTCGTCAAGGGCATCTGCAAGGTCAGCTGTACTTGCACGTGCGATCTTTGCTAGCTCTGCTTTGTTGAATTCATCCTTGGTAAGCCCGGGTTTGGCCATCCTCTCCGAATCCTCAGGTTCAGATTGCTCTGCTGCAGGAGGCTCTCCTTCTGCTGGCTTTGGAGTTGCTGCTGAAGAGCTTGGGCTAAGCTTTGTCTTTTTTGCTTCTTCCATGTTACTATCCTCTTCGTCTTCCCCAGTTGGCGAAGCACTGCGCTTGGACGTCTTCTCTTTTTCACGCTGTTCTTTCTTCTCCTTTTTGTCTTTCTTGCTCTTTTTATCCTTCTTGTCTTTCTTTTCTTTCTCTGATTTATCTTTCTTGTGTTTCTTGTCTTTGCGTTCTGGCTTCGCATCTGAACTGCCACCATTGACCTCCACATCGATTGAGGGAACAGTTTTGTAATTGATGCTGAATGAACAATCCGACCATCATATCTAAGCGCATTGTGGATTTAAATTTTCAAGAAAGACTGTTTCAGAAGACTGGCCTCTGCAGTATGCATTACGTCATCCTTCCCACCTCATATAGCATTAGTTGCTAGGAAATCCAAAGGACATCGGCATGGTAAAATACTTGGCGGAATTGCAGAAAGCCTTTGTATCCAGGAGCTGAGCAGAAGACTTTTGCCTTCGGAGCTATGGCCAGGCCTAGCTGCAGGGTGTGGAATCCATCAGAAAACAAAACTCCAAGCGCAAAGGAACTTCCAAGTCTTCCATTCTGGGATTCGAGCTCCACAGTCATAGCTGTTCAGGATCACGCAGGGGATGTTCAGCACTTTGAAGAGCCAGAAATTTCTAAGAACACGTGCACATCAGTACTAACCCTTGCTACCTCATTATCAGCAGTATCAAACATCAATTTGGCTTTCTGAGCCATTCCAGAAACACTCCAACTGCAGAATGATCAATGTATAATGGCTGCTCAGTGTGTGAGAATGACATGTTT
Organism: Symbiodinium kawagutii; assembly: GCA_009767595.1. NCBI lineage: Eukaryota > Dinophyceae > Suessiales > Symbiodiniaceae > Symbiodinium > Symbiodinium kawagutii. The sequence goes on along the minus strand of VSDK01017483.1, from coordinate 13,107 downwards.
TTTATCCAAAATTGCTTTCACCCTACAAACTGCTGTTTTGAGCGTTTTGCCAAATCCCTAGCAACCCCTGCCATATCCCTAGCAACCCCCGGCATATCCCCAGCAACCCCTGGCATATCCCCAGCAACCCCTGCCAAATCCCGGGCAAGGGTTTCACAATATTTTAGCCCCAAATCCTTTGTGTCACACGTGAAAAGCTTCTGAAGATCATGGCCGCTTGACACATGAGACCGTATGTGGTTCGAATTTCGAATTAGGACATTAGTGCGCAGCTATGGGCCAGGAAACACAATGACGTTTGCGTAATGTTCTTGGATCATTCCACTGAACTATTTGTTTTGCTAAGCTTGACCCTTTGTGCTTGGAAAAACAAACACGACGCAGCTGCAAATCAAGTCATATAGGATCAGGAAGCAAATCCTCACATCCTGCGCGGCAGTCCATTGCCACAAGCAGGCAAACCCCCTGATGTGTACCACAAATATGAATGTTTGAGTTCAAAGATTACTTGTTCAAAGGTTCGAAACATTTACTGAATGTAAATTCTGAGGGTCACACCTACGTGCTCCAAGTCCAGATTGGCTTGAACATGCCCTTGGAAATTTTGTCTTCCAGCCAGGCACGGACATCGCCTAGCTTCGCATGGCGCCATTGCTCTGGCTCATCCTGGCGCGGCGCTGAGAGAATTGTTTGGCCAGGGCTAGTGTCACAGCGACCCACCTTCATTGCCGCAATTCTGGGCAAAGGTGGCAGGGATCCATTGGCCTGAAATGGCACAAAAACAAAAACTGCTGGTACATATTGACCAGGAATTGCAACATGGCTACCCAATGCACAGCTGGGGCAGGGGCTCGGAACTGCTTCTGGCGCGATACCACATGCTTAGCAAAAGCGATGGGGTATGCGCCAGTTGCCCGTAGATCTTTTGCCCCACTCCTCGGTAAGTATTGATTAATACATTCAGCCTCCTCCCCAATATAGCTGCTTAGAAATTGTAGATGAACATCAGCGTCGTTTGTGAATTTGTCGCAAAAACACTACCAAGAGTCACTTCAGACTTGCTTTTTTTGACAATGCGGATGCCGCGACGCTTCTGCAGTGCCTTGATTTGCTCTCGCCTTTTCTTTGTGAAGGTCTTCTTGGAATCAGGGATTCCAGGCCTAAACAAAACATTCCGTTTAAAAACAATCAACTTCAATACTTGGTTCCCAGGGCCCAGGCCAAGTACCAAAGAGCATTGTTGGCTTTGGGCTGTATGCAAAGAAGGCTCCCATGAACCTCGGAGGAAAACATGCTGAGAATTCATGATCGCTTTCTGGGATAACACGACGCAAACAACGTCGACAACTGGGAGCAGAACAAACGCTGAAAGAAAGTGGAGATGGCAGGGTCTGTGAGCATCTCGTCAAAGTAGGAAATCTTCGGCAGCTTGCTGGTTCCAGGCTGTTCCGTGCACCAGAACACTTGTCGCACCACGCATAGTAGTGCCAGCAAAGCAGAACGACATAGCATTGTGTTGCTAGCTGCAACACATGGTAGTGCTTCGTCTCCAAAGATATCATAACCATGAATTTCCCTTTTGCTTGTGCCCAGTGACATGAATACCAACAGGCTGCATGGTGTTCCGAGCCACAGCAAACCACCAGGCACGAGACGAAGCACGCCTTTGATGGCGTATAGAAATCCAGACCTGTTGGAAACCACAGTAGAAACTGACAAGTGAAAGTATCAGAATAGCTGCTGCGTTCAACTGCATTCTTGAAAACAGTTCTGAGATCAGGACGTGGTTTCGATGTCGTTGGCCTTTGGTCTCTTCAGCACATCGAAATAGTTCCTGAAGTATAATAATGACAGGAAACTTGGAAGCCAACCTGCTTAGAAAAAGTTGAGATCAGAACGAAGGCATTCGATTCTTGCCTGATCAAGTCAAAACATCCACAGGCGGAACATTGCAGTTTGAAACCCTTAGCTTGGGTTCAGACGCGCTTCGGCGTGGATGCGCCCGGTTCCACTGAAGACTTCGAACAGCTCTAGGTTCTTAGCATCCAAACTCTTCCAAACTAATTTGCAAATCTACTCTGGAATCAAGGCCCCAACGCGCTTGGCTGAGAGGCTGTCAGGAGGAACAAGTTGGCATATAAAATCACATAAGTGCACCCTGAAGCGCGATTGGCAATGAAAGTTTTCAGTTTTGTACTTCTCTCTGTATCTGTACCTGATACCTATGCTGGTTGATAATCCAAATTCGCTTCAGCATGCTGAGGCTTTACCACATTCATCTCTGAGTTCGAGGCAGGTAGACGGGCGCCCCCAAGAGCATCAGCAGTTGGCACTGCTTTTGCGTGAGCGCCAGCGGGTGCGGCGATTGCTTTCTAGGCATGGTTCCTGTCCTGCAGCACCTATCGATTTGGTTCTGGAACCAATCCTCTGGACAGTCAAATGCTGCAAGAGAGATCATTATAGTAGGCTGCGCAACAATTTCGAAAAAGCTCAAGGAATTCATGGTCACTCCACTAACAGTAACACGTTGCTATGATGACGCATTGATTGTGGAAGCAACTAGCGAGCACACGTACATATGATGATGCATTTTTTCTCCCTCCATCTCAGCTGCTTGCCACTCTGCTAGCTGGAGGCCTTTTTCCCTGGCGGGGGATCCCAGCCAGCTAGGGATCGCGCCACCATCCACCTCGCCGAGGCGCCAAGCATGACTTGATGGCAGAATGTGAAGATTTCCTGAAAGACATTCAGAAAAAAAGTGCATATATGTGAATTTCAATTTTGCCACAAAGTGACCCATCGCGAATGCCATATCTTCGCATGTTGAGTTGACATGCGTTTTTCGAAGAGATGTTCAAGCCATATAGTTCTAGGATATCGTCCATGCCAGGCTGGACAGCTTTGACGTAGTATGCAGCGCACGTCCTCACCACACGCATAGAATCATCAGGAGGTTGCGCATGCTCAACTGGTTTCAAACCAAAACATTTACATCATGAAATATCAATTTCAATTCACTACACATGTTCACAGCCAGGTCACGGGAAAAACCGCACTTCGATGCTCTTGACTTTGGCATTTGAATCAAAGTGCTTGATTTCATCCCAGGGAGGGACGATGGTGAATGACTTTTTCCCACTTTCCAGAGTGCCGTCAGGCACCACCAATCCTGGCGCCTTGCATGCCTGGATTGATGCCAGCACCTCAGACAGACCATGGTCCCTGCAGCAACAAATCTCAACAAAATCGTTCGAAGCAAGGAACATGCTCCTATGTGTATGCATGTGCATGGTTGTTTGCTGTATGACATGTGCCTTGTTCCTAAGTCTGGCACAGTTCCAGCATCAAGCTTTGCAAGGTTCTCTGGTCGAAAAATGCTGTCGATGATGCTCTCAGAAGTGAGTTCTGTCTTCTTCTTCTTCTTCTGCGGTTCTGCATTCTCTGTCGGCGGATCTTCTTTGCTTTCTTTCCCATCTTTACGTTTCCTCAACTTGGCCTCTTCTCTCTCCGCATCCTTTTCCCTGCACGCCTCTCTGACTCTTGCTTGGGCCTGGTGTCGGGGTTGTTTGAATTCACAAGTGTGTGGGCATGCGAACATGTACAAACTCATTTGTTGACATTGACATGTGTTCTTAGATAAATTCCACGAAGTCTCTGGATCCTAGTTCAAATACCCCACGAAATCGACAAAACCTGATCCCCAAGAAAGACGTAATTGGTGTAATTGTTGCAGCGAAAAAAATCCCTGACGTGAACATGTCATGCCATAAGACACCCACAGCCACAGCTAAAGGCCATTAAAGGCGGCCCAACATATATACCAATATTGCCCCAACACCAGGGCAAGGGTAAAAGAAACGGAACAGGAAACACAAAAGCTCAAACACAAAACAGAAAACCCCAGATACCACAGAAGCAAAAACAAGAAAGGGCCAAAAAGAAAACCCCAAAAGACAAGCCAAAAGGAAGAAAGCCTTCAAGAGAACCAACAAAAAGCTACGCTGCAATTGGCGGCCTTCATCACTGCAGTCTCTGCATTTGGTTTAGGATCGCAGACTTGCTCCTGCGTAGGCACACGCGCGCGCAACACACACACACAGAAAGAAAAGAAGACAAGCTGAACATGAGGAACGACAACTTGCCTCAAACGGCTGAAAGCGCACACCGATGATAGTATCATCGTCTGCTTCGAAACAGTTGGTATCATTGATCGGGCATCCAAGGGCGCCAGCATCTGCCCGAGTCAGGTTTCTGATTTCGAGGATTGGCGTTGGTCCCAGACACGTTGAGGTGTAGCCTAAGATGGCCAGAGCAACTACAAATATGAAGACTGAACAACGGCCGGGCCGACGAATCTCAAACACCATTGCACTCATTCATCCCAGGGACCATATCTGAACACGGCGTGAGTCGCTGATTGGATTCTCTTTTCCCACTTCATCGCAGACCGAAACTCCCAATTCTTTTCACCGTTTTTGATGGCCGCGAAATATTCTTTCTTAAGAGGAAAATGGACTTCCTTCCTCCCCTGCAGGCCATCAAGGTTCTAGCAGAATTGATTAAGATCATGCACATGCTGGAAAGCAAATGAACAAAACTCAAAAGACCCAGACAGACTAAACCCTCTTCACCCGTCCCAGGGAGAAGGTGAAACAATCCTGCAAATCCATTCCAGTAAACTGAACTAAAGCAGGATGCCCTGGGCATGGAACAACATAGAGGCCACCCCTGAACATTTTTCAAATTGGTGATTTTTTTTGTATGGTTTGACCTTATATACCGCACTGCGGGCCTTCAAAACTTGGCTAGGCGCATCCGATGGTTCAACCATGATCGCTTGCGCAGCTTCAACTGCTTTTGCTGCTTCCTCCTTTGTTAGAACGGCTGGATGCTGTTCCAAAGGCTTTCGGTCCTGAGACATTCCCCCTGAGAATCAAGTTTGGAGAAGCTTTGAACGAAGATCAGAACTCTTCTTAAAACTCAGTTGGCAAACCAGCGTACAAGATGAAATTTGGGGTTCGAACAACCAATAAACCCCCAAACCCTAATGTCCTGGTACGTTCCCTTGACAAATTTCTTTCCACCTGTAATTGCTTCTTCATCACTTGCGCCAAACAGCTCTTCGCACTGCTGAGGCAAAGTCTCTGCAGGTTCCTGCGTGACAGGCGCGAACCTGTGTAGAGGTGATCCATGGGCCAAAGTTGTGACATGAAGAAAAAAGAAAAATACTAGTGAGTTGACCAAACGAGTGGGATGGAAAGTAGCCTGATCTTGAGGCAACGTGTCCATTTCGTCAACGTTCACTTGCTTCTCGCTGACCTGATGCAGCGTTGATATTTCTTTGGGGAACAAAGTTCCAAACTCCAACATGAATACGCAGTCAGCATGAAAGCATGCCGGTGCCTCCTTAGTTTGCATGGCAGCAGGGCTACCTTTGTCCTTGGAATTGTTTGGCTGCAGCAAAATGTGTTCAATGTTAAGTGAACAAGTTTGTGATACAAGACAAAAACTGATCAACTTTGAAAATCAAATCTGTCCTTAATCGCCGGCTTGGGCTCCTCCTCGTTTTCGCTTTCGCTGCTGCTGCTGCTGCTGCTAGCGCTGCTGCTGCTAGGGCTGCGGCTAGCCTTGCTGGTCACTGCTTGCTGGCTGGGTTGCGCCTGAACTGGCGCTCTGGTTTGCTTGGATTCAGGCTGCTGGTCTGGCTCTGGCAACTGGCTGGGTTTGACTTCGACTGGCCGTGTGGCTTGCTGGGACTCCAACGGCTCACTGTCACTGCTGTCACTGCTGTCACTGCTGTCACTGCTGCAATTGCTGCAGCTGCTATCAGAGCCAGGTTTGGCCTGATGTGTGCTTGCCGCTCCACAGAAGTTCAACTTACTCTGTCTCAATTGTTTTGGCTGGTTGCTAGGCAGGAACTTGGATGAACATCGAAGGGTGATCTTGTGAAAATCAGATAACGCAGCCTGCTTGAATTCTTTCTGTGGAAGACTTTCCAGTATAACATGTTGAGTTCCCGCGTGTTTTTCAGTTTTGAACCGCTTCCAAAAGTTCAAGCCTGCCTTGTCGCAGGGGGCAGCAGGCAATTCCTGCGACACGGCAGCAAGCTCAGCCAAAAAAGAGATGCGCATGATGGCGGTTGCAGTTGGCCAAGAAAAACATCAAAGCGCCTTGCTCGCTGTTTCTTTTTCAGCAGGGCTTTTCTTTTCAGCATTGGCCTGATGGACAGCATTTGGAAACATCTAGATTGTTGGAGTCTTGCACGCATTATGAGCCTTCTCCTCCAGCTCTTGTTCAGCTTCATCTTCTTTTTCGGTGAGTTTCTCCTGCGCAAAGTGAAATATAACACTGAGTTGCAGCGACATATTCTTGCACGAACTTTGATAGGTTTTGGAATGAAGCTAACAGAAACTAAACCAGCCTGAGAGGTCGTTTTTCGTGGGCCACTTTTATCTCTTATGGCTTTCTTCAAAGCCACAATCTTGTCGTGGTTAGGTCCTGGCCTCCCAAACGCAGCTGGTGCCCATGAGCGATCGCAGAAGAGGCACGAGGTGAATTCATTGCACAGAATCAGGAAAAAGATTCCCCGCAAATAGATTCATTATGTATATGCGCTATCTTTTTGTAAATTAACATATATATATATAAATATGGGTGTGTGTACATGTCTGGTACAATCAGCCTAGCCTGGCTCCACTGCTTCTTCTCTCAGCCGTAAGGAAATCTGACACCAATGCTCTCCATTCGATAGCACCTTTTGCCGCCTCCACCTTCATGGTTTCCAATTTCACTAACTTACATTGATGCACAACACACTGACATCAGCGCAACTTGATGTGATTTCAAATGGAAATGATATGGGCCTTCTTTTCCTTGATGGTCTCGCCGGAGAGCACATTGATGGTTTCGTTCAACTCAAGAAACGCCACCTGCACAGGTTTGGAGAAAAGATGCTGCTTTGGGATGAAGGACGGTCCTGCCTTCATCTCCGTTGCATTGGGCGTTTCTCGCCCAAATCGCCGAAACCACTTGAGGAGCCCACCGTAATTTCTAGCTGCCTCCGTCAATCATTGGTGAACATGTATGTTACTCAGCCACAATGATGAAATTCGGTTGTCACCCAGTCTCAGTCAGTAAAACGCAAACGCCTGCTCTTCAAGTTCAGTTCCGCAGTCGGGGTTGTCCATTCTGATGTGGAAAAACCAGGAATCATTCTTGGCCTGTCACGTTTTGTTCACAGCTGAAAATTTATTGAATCCATTTTGATTGCAACACATTTGGCGTGCATCAACAGGGATGACATTCCACTAGGCTTGACCTGACAGCTTGAAAACCCCAACTTTGTTTTCATTCATGGGGATGGTGGGCAATTCACAAATCAATGAAGCACTGACAAAATAGATATTCGTTACCAAGTTAGTTGAAGACTCGGAATTCACAAGATTCGCTGCCTTCTGGTCGGAGACATACGCCCTCCAACCCTTCAGGAGCTCGACGGTGCAATGGTCATGCAAGAAATCCTGGCTGGAGGCATGTTGCAGCTGATGGCATGGTGAAGTGACAGCGCATCAGAAAACAAAATCATGTGGAGAATCATGAAAACTTGCCAGTAGCGCCAGAACCAAGCGAACTTGCTCTGCTCGGCACCGCCGTTCCATCCACACTAGCTTGCTAGGAACATCTTTGGGGGGGACATCACGGCAATCTTCCTCCATGATGTTGGAAGGGAATTGACACCGCTGCTTGAGCAATCCAAACCAAACACACACATGAAATTCAAATTGCTGCACATGCACCGGTATGTGAATCGCATTACGATTGCTGACATCTTGGAATGAAACTGCACTGCACCATCCCCCTTGCCAGGCAGCGCCTGCGGCACGTTGACGCAGCTTGCGGCCTTGATTGATTTGGGATTTGGGTTGGAAAATTTGAGGAAAAAAAGATCTGTTTGCAATGCATCCTGGGACTGCCAAGGTTGCACCAATCGATTCCAAACAAACAATGAATACTATAGGGCCCCTGCGATTGAACCTTGCATAGATCATGCCAGCTCCATGGCTGTCGCACGCAGCTGGTTCGCAACATCAACTGTTCCAAGATATATTCACATGTTTCTCAGTTTCATTTTTGATCTTCGAGATGACATGTAAGAAATAGTAAAAGTTTCATGATACATATACACAGCTGTCCTATCACCAAGATCTGGATTTTCCAAATCTTAGTCTGGACCTCCAAAAAGCGCGCATGTCACAGGCAGAGCGTCCAATTAACATGCAGCTCAGAAAGGAGAAGAACTGTTTGATTTTTTGGCCCAGTCTTTCTTCAAAAACTGGTCTGTTTGATTTCCGGTTTTCCATGATGCCCTGTGCATGGCCCGCGTTGCGTCAAACACCAATACAGTTTTCATATTATTGATGCACACATGTTTGTATCAGCTGACCTGCGTGTAAATTGACCATTCTTTGTGCGTTGGGTTATGAAAAAATATGCGTAAATGCATCATCAAATTGCACAGCACACAAACCACACAAAAGCCATTGAAATCACAAAAAAAACATAAACATCCAACAGCCTAAAACCAAAAAACACAAAAACCCCCGCACACGAAAACCAACGGAACAACAAATGCCAACCGCATACACAAAACCACGAAAACCCACAAACGCACATAATTCAAAGAAGAAGCAGCGACGCACACACCAGAACACCACCACCGGCGGCACCAACACGCCAAACCCCACCGCGAATCGCCAGAGACAAACCAGGCAACACCCACAGTACATATACGAAGGACGGGGCAGTGGACAAGGGCAGGGAGCTCAGGGGCAGGACATGCCCGCGCGCAAAACAGAACCGTCATAAACATACCAGCACAAAAAAAAACAACGCCGCAAGCCACACCCAGCCGGCGCAACCACCAAAGTCACCAGGCACAAACAACACAACGAAAGAAACAAAAACGCCAAACCCAAAAACCACCAAACCCACCAGAACACCACAACAAGCACATGTACACAACAAGGAACCAAACGTTCAGCTTTCTAAATGCGTATTGCCCAAGGGAAATATGTATATGTAAATATATATATATATATATGTGTGTGTGTGTATATATATATATATATACACATATACGTATGAAAAAAATACCTTGGGCAATACACATCCCGCGTGCCAGCGCCAAAAAGCCAGCAAGCGCGTTGAAAAACGCTAAGTACAGCGCCAAAAGGCCAGCAAGGCACTATGGGCCCCAAGTACAGCGCCAAAACGCCAGCAAGCGCGCTGAAAAACGCTAAGTACAATGCCACAAGGGCAGCAAGGCACTATGGGCCCCAAGTACCACGCCAAAAGGCCAGCAAGGGGCTATGAGCCCCGAGCAGCGCCAAAAGGCCAGCAAGCGCGATGAAAACGCAAAGTAGAGCGCCAAAAGGCCAGCAAGGCACTATGAACCCCAAGCACAGCGCCAAAGGGCCAGCAAGCGCAATGACAAACGCGAAGTACAGCGCCAAAAGGCCAGCAAGGCGCTATGAACCCCGAGCACGGCGCCAAAAAACCAGCAAGCGCGCTGAAAACAGCTAAGTACAGCGCCAAAAGGCATACAACGCCGCTACTTTGACACCCTCGCCGCTGCTTTGCCACCAACGCCCCTGAGACGTACAGGTTGTCGGCCCCGCCCGCGGCTGACACAGACATTGGGCGCCCAGGACCAAGACTCATGTTCCCCTCTGTTCTGAGCTCCAAACTTCTGCCTCTCCATCCTGGCCCTCAGTTGTTCTTTGGCAATGAAGCGAACAGCTTCCTCACATTTTCGGAGGCCTTCACAGGACATCATAACTAGCAGGCGAATGATCGTGACAAGCCTCTGGGGCCATTCTGGCATCGGTGAATCCATAGTAGAGGGGAAGACGTCTGTACGCCAACCCCTGTAGTCGGATCGCAGTGGCAACTAAGCGGCAGCCAACTTAAACCAGAAAGGGTTCGCCCTAACAAGTTAGTGCAGATAAACAACAAAAAACAGGGAAGACACACCCTCCTTCACATTCAACTCACTCACAGCAGCTGGCGCTCAAGCCAAAGACTGCGGTCGTTGTGCTACCCACACAGGTTTAAAGGAAATCATCAGACAGGCATCACGTGTAGACATTGCAGAGGCACCTTTTTTCCATTGAAGAAGTAGCATCTCAGCTTGGTGCGACCGATTCATCACTCGTCATTCTCAAAAACATTGGAAGGGGTATTACTACTCGTTTTGATAAATTGCTGCTGGGGGTTGAGTGAACTTTTGGCAGCCATGCTATTGGCGATCAGTTGAACAAAGCTTCTGGAGGGACTGGATCCAAGCGCCCCCTCTTCGAAGGTGCCCTTCAAGGGGACTTGAAGGTCTCGGCTCCTGAGGGAGGGGGCTGAAGGTCACGAAGGGCTTCAAGCCCCCTTCAAGCCCCCCTAAAGCCTTCATCTTTGAAGCCCCCCTTCTGTCCTGCTTCTGGGACCACTTGAACCCGTGGCGGCGGAGAGGGCGCAGCAGCTGCCTGATCGGGGTTGTCAGGACCCAATTGTCCTTTGCCACTCCGCAAGATTGCAGGCTCGTTGATCACGGCACCACGGGACACATTCAAGTCCCCAGCTTCATGGTAGTTAACGTGGAATGCCAATCGGTATGCCTTTTGCTTGGTGGGGGCAGCTAACGACGCGCCTCGCATGTGCACGAGCAAATGCCCTGCAGCCCAGGGGTAAATTCTCTTGCCCTCCAGCTGAAAGAAGACTCGCTCTAAGACCTGGGGACCCGAAGCTGCCTTGTAATCTCCCCAAGAGTCTGGACATGTCTTACATTCGTCCACTCCGTGGAGCCAGAAATAAAACCGAACATATAATGACCGTGGGGTGCCTGAGTCATTCCACCGGACGACCATCCTCAGAGTGGCATAGCAGACATCCAGATGGTGGCGATGGAGGGACACTAAATGGGAAACATCATGCTCCCTGGTGACGTCCGCCTCAGCAAGGACTACCTCCAACTCTTGGTA
>VSDK01017472.1:31669-61949 GCA_009767595.1 Symbiodinium kawagutii | reverse complement strand
CTGAAGGACGACTGGCGAGCGCTCGGCGCTTGCCCTTCGTCCTTCGGGCACGGTGCTTGACGTTGCTGCTCTTTTCTCTTGCATCTCTTTTCGAGAGTGACGTGATGTCTATTCGGATCACACTGGCCTTGTGCTTCTTTGACGATTGTGTCGTCACGCTTTCAAGGCTCTTGCTGGGTTCTGCATTGTCGATAGGCTTTTTTAATTGCACACTTTCGACTTCCTATGACTTCCACAACGGGAAGATTGCGATGTTCAGCCTTTTCTTCAAGCAGTCTTTGAAGGTTTTACTGCGGTTTCTATGGTATTGCCTACCTCTTGTCGGTTGGCTTACTTCTGCTGCACGGGATCTACTGGTGCCCTCTTTGTTCGCTGTGCTCGCGAAAGCCATACTCGATCGCTGGTCTTTTTACCTGTACCTTCACTCTGAGCTGCTTAGGTTTTTGTACAGTTTTCGTCTCACCGCGGTTTGTTAATGCACTCTCATTGATTGGGAGCTTTGAGTCTTTTGTTTGTTTGATTTGTGACCGCGGCCACAGTGCCAAAGCGGCGCCCTAGAGGAAAAAAAAAAAACGGGCAACGCTGGTGGTGCTGATTCTGAACCAGGGGCAAGCGCTAGTGATTCACTTCCTGGAGACTTGTTGGATTTGAAGGCCAGTTCTGCTTCAGCTTTTCATGTCGGTCAGGCAATCAAATTCAAAGGGGCATCATCCTGACACGCTCACTTCTATTGGTACCATATCTTATCTAAAAAACGGGTCCCTTTCTCCTAAAAAGACATGTTGTTTTTTAAAATAAATTTGCTTTTGTTGCTAGTACTGGGCCTCCCAAAAAGCTGGGACAAGTATGAGAGCAATACATTCTTCAATATTATGTTTTCCTGCTGTTGTCACAACAATGTACTTGATGGTTGTTGTTGTTGTTGTTGCTGTTGATGTTGTTGTTGTTGTTGTTGATGTTGATGTTGTTGTTGTTGCTAGTATTGTTGTTGCTCCAATGCTTCCGTGCCATCATTGTCGCCCACTTCGCTTGGAAAGGTCGCGCCGCTAACCCGCCGGGAGCAGCTGGCAACTGATAAGCATTCCCTGAAGCAGAAGCCATCCAAGCGCCAAGCGCGCCAGAAGAGCAAGACTGCAGAGCCCGAGGCTGATGAGATCGAGCCCGTGGATGAGAAGGTGGAGAAACCCAAGCGCCAGAGCCGCAAGAAGAAGAGCACTGCAGAGCCTGAAGTTGATGAGATCGAGCCTGTGGATGATGAGAAGGAGAAAGATGAGAAAGTGGAGGAGAAACCCGTGCCCAAGCGCAAGAGCCGCAAGAGGAGCAACACTGCAGAGCCTCAAGCTGATGAGATCGAGCCTGTGGATGATGTGGATGATGAGAAGGAGAAGGATGAGAAGGTGGAGAAGAAACCCGTGCCCAAGCGCCAGAGCCGCAAGAAGAGCAACGCTGCAGAGTCTGAGGCTGATGAGATCGAGCCTGTGGATGATGAGAAGGAGAAAGATGAGAAGGTCGTGGAGAAACCCGTACCCAAGCGCAAGAGCCGCAAGAAGAGCAACATGGATGATGAGAAGGAGAAGGATGAGAAGGTGGAGGATAAGCAGGAGAAGGATGAGAAGGTGGTGGAAAAACCTGTGCCCAAGCGCCAGAGCCGCAAGAAGAGCAACATGGATGATGAGAAGGAGAAGGATGAGAAGGTGGAGAAGCGCAAGAGAACCTCCTCTAGTAGTGCGAAGGCTCAGGGTGACAGGATCGACGCTGTGGAGGAATCCAAATGCAGAAGGATAAGCAAGAACACACAGCCTAAGGGTGAGAAGAAGGAGACTGACGGTGAGGAGAAGACCAGTGATGTGAAGGTCCCAAGAACTTGGGCAGGGCGTTGGGTCCCATCAGACTCGCCTGGGCGCACCCGGATGATGGCAATCAAGCAAGTGTTTGATAAGGCCATCAAAAACAAGATCCACCGCCCCTCATCAGCTCAGAGCCCATTCTTCACACGGTGCCAAAGGGCGTTTACTGATGGTGGCTTGAACCAGGAGTCAAGCTTCATGGACTTCGTTTCTTTGGCTGAGCTTCAAGTCTCCGAGTTCTTGCAGAGTAATTGCGCCTCGATCTTTATTAGCTTTGTAGTGGCAAAATTTTTTGTTGTGGGAAGCTTGATGTAAAACTTAGGCACAAACAGTGCAAAGACCCACCCTTGCTTGACACCTTTACTGCCTCTAATAAATGCTATGACATAAGTTATGCCATCTGAATGGCATTTAACGTTTCACCAATTCAAACCAATTCAAAAAAATATGATTTCTTCCTTGTTGAATCCTTCCCTTTCCCCTGCTCAGGTGTCAAGCTTCTCGAGAAGGGCAGCTAGTGGCAACTTTAAAACTGATGGCAAGCTTTTGGTGGTGGGAGAGCCACGGGCCATATCGTGTGTGGCTTGCTGGGTTAGTTCGATTGCTGGGTGTTGGTAGCAACTGCTACTGGGGATGCACCTGCAATTTCCCAGCGGCTTCCTGGTGATGGCTTGCTAAATTTTGATCCTGCTCCCAATCGTTCCCAACCGTGAACGGTCCATAGCTTATGATGCCATGGGTCCTTGGTACTTCAGTCAAAGATCATAAAACACCTCTTGAAAATGCAACATCGCCTTATTATCGTACTTAAATGTTGTTCAAAACGAAGGTGCACCCGAGGCTTCCCATGTTGCTGTCCTGGCCATTCTCTGCCATGGATGATTTCCAAGCGACAGACCTCAAGCGGAACGCAGCAGAATAAAAGGCATACTTGTACAGGCTACCATCTCCAGCAGTTGGTTAACTTCAAACAAACCTGGAACCCCTGTAGTATCGAAGTATAACCCTGCACCATGATTGAAAGATATAATTTTTTTATCCACATAGTATCCTCTTACTTCAACAGCACATTCTCCACCTTGGCCCATTCTCCAGGATGGCCCCGAAAAAGCTTCGTCGGGAACAAGGCGTTTTTGCTCGGCAAGGCCTTTTGTCCGGTAGACCTGGCCTGCTTGTGAGATGAAGCGGTTCACCATTCACCAGTGTGAATTATTTCTTCTACTCTTGGTTTTTGGTTGGATGTTTCACTACGTGTGCTGGATTTTGGCTTCGAAGTGTTTTCACTCAAAGGCTCACCGTTAGCCGCTTAGCTGGGTTCCCAACGGTTGGCTGCCATGAGGGAGGCTGTTGACAGAGCCTGCCGGCGCATGATTGCAATGAATGTTCCAAAAGAATCTTGGTGGAAAGGAAATCATTTTTACAAAGGATTTGAATCCTAGCGCGGTTAAGCATTCAAAAAGTGTCTTTTATTTGTAGCTACCAATTGGCTACCACCTACTCAGGAGTTCGTCTTGCTGACCATCTAGTTTCCTTCATGGAGCTTCCGGTCGACCATCCTCGGGACCTTGACCTGGTCGAATTTTTTGCTGGGGTGGCACGCATTGCCAAATTGTCAACTTGGATGGGCTATGCGTGCCGGGCATTCGATGTGACATATGCCCCACTCAAGCACCCCTCTAGGCTAAAACGTGGTCAGCTCCGCCGCCCAAGTATGGACTTGAATGGATGCGCTGGACTAGTGAACTCAGGATTAAATTATATTTTTCATAACGTTTTGGTATATCTCACAAAATTTTTATAGTGGTCGATTTCAAGGTTTTTGTTACGGGGACGATCTGAGGATTGCTATTGGGCTTTGTTTGGCGGGGAAGTACCAGGAAGCACTCTACATAATAGCAGTGGTTTGCTCGAGTTGGTCCGTGGTCAACCTTGGAACTTCGAAGCGTGATTGCTTGACCCCTTATGGGGACCAGTCTATTCCTGGGGTACGGGCTGGAAACAAGATGGTGGCAAGGCGGGATCTGTTACTGGGGCTTAGCTCGTGGTTCTTGCAATCCCAATTCAATTGGTTGGGTATGGCTGGCCGTTTTGGGGAAATTTGGAATGCATCGCACATGGTTCTCAAGTATGAGTATGTTCTTAATGATTTTTTTGTCAGCAATATTTTTACGTTTTACTCCCAGCTGTACGCTGCATCACCAACACTTGCTCTGGGTCAGGGTATCTCTCATGTTGGTACTCTTGAGCGCTTTGGGCATGCAATGGCTGCTGGAGAATCCTGCCACATCGTGTATCGTTGACCACCCGTGGTTGATATGGGCGATCAAAACCATCAAGCAAGCTGGTGGGAGAGAAGCTTTGTTTGATTCATAGCGTGTTTTTTTTTGAGCGAGTTGAGCACCTGAAAAGATAATTCGGTTCACCAAGCCACAAATGTTAATAAACACTTTGAGTTTAGGGTTGCTCGAATTTATTTCTTGCGCACACCACCACGCCCAGGTGTACAAGACCACCTTTTGGATGAAGCACTACAAATCGCCGACCGACAAGAGGACGATGGTGCTCTCCAATAACTTGGCTTTTGCTTTGTTGGACAAAGGGGTTCTGAAAAGGAAGAAACGGAAGAACCGCAGGGTTCGAACCACCAAACGCTATGAGGGCCATGATGGGAAAAAACGGTTCGTTGGCAACAGTCACTTAAAGGCTTCGCAGAATCTTTGTTGGAATTCATTTGCTGCTACTTTCAATAGACTGGTAGACTTTGCGTACTTTGCTTGTTGGACGTTAGACCGCAGCTTCTGGTATGAACAATTCCAAAGCTGCATAATCAAAATGACAGCGGGTCTTGTTGTTGATGTTGGGAATTGGGACCGTGGTGAGAGCTGTACTGTACTGTGACATGTTGTGCAGTAGCCAATGGAGCAAAGTTACCCAGAATAGACATAATTGTTTCAACACATTTTTTAAACCATCTTAAACCCAGTAATGCTGGAGAGTTTTGATGGGGCCAATTCTGTGACCGCCGACAACTCAGGATTTATACTGCCAAATTTGCAGCGAAAATTGTCCGGCTCATCCCAGTCATCAGGAAGACTCGGGAGGAGATGAGCTTGCAAGTACCTTACCCTTCAATTTGGATCCAGATTCCAAAGTGTCAGTAAAGTTTGGAAACTGTTTGGTTTGAAATCTAATTTAGATGTTCTAAACTTAACAGCCCCTTTCAAAATCAGTGCTTGACTCTGGCCATATCGATTGGCTCCGTTGGCATGGGTTAGACCCTATCTTTAATGCTTCGGGCCTCTTGAGGAACGAAACCAAGCCCCCTTTGAAATAGTGATTTGAAGAATCCTTGAGGTGTAAGAGGCTTTCTTGAAATCAATCAGAACCATCTAATCCAAGCTTCGTTCATTCTAGATCATCGATCTTGATGTAACCTGTTTCAACTTTCATGGTGGGTGGGCTGGCGATCAGGGTCTCATATTATTGAGTGATGCAAAGGAAATAGTCTGACGTGGGTTCCCAACAGCTATTAAATTACTTTATTGACTTTGAACCTTTCAGTGGTGAACCGGTGACAGTCGACTGCGAGGTGGACACGTCCACGCCTTTGGTGGAGCTCTTTGCTGCGATGCCTTGGAGGAAGTGCGAAGAAGCCGACTTGGGTGAGGTGATTCGTTACGTCAGAAAGTCACAGTTCATCAACATCCCTGCTGAGTGGGCTGGAGTGATGAAGTTACAGTAAGTAACTTTTTGTGGCCCAATGCTCAACGTCATTTCACGAGGTACTTCCAGTATGCATTTAAAAAGGGTATCCCTACCTAAATGTCCTTTCAGAATCATTATGTTCAAAATAATGAAACAATGGGACAAAAAATCAAAAATTTGAAACGGCGTAATTTACCAGCGAAACGGCGTAATTTGCCAGCGAAACGGCGTAATTTTTTTTAAGTGATTTCACTCGAAAAAAATAAAAGTGATGGGCCCTTTAATTCACTGCTAAATTGCAGCGATAGCTGACTTCGACAAAACCTAGAACCAAGATTGAATCAAAACAGGTGTTTGCGCTTTGTTTTGTGATTGCCCCTCCGGTGAACCAGGTTGGTGTCCAATGCGACTGCTGAGCAAAATTGTCATCAGAAATTGGAATTGATCACTGGTGAAGATAAACGATTCAGAACATTTTGGCCCAAGAGCCTCTTTAGCCCAAACCGAAGATGATAACGGAACCGACATTCAAGCCAGCATTCAGCGCTGCTTGGTCTTCCGAAACATTGATGCAAGGGATGAAAACCCTTAATGAGCAGCCTCAAGGGTTCCTTTGCAAAGATGAAAACCGTTCCGATGAAGACCTGATCAATGAGATGCAGGTAGCTTGAACCATCTAGCACAATGTTTGGTTCTTTTTGTTACTAACTGAAACAAGTTTTGAACCAGTCTCATCCTCCTACCTCTCTTGGCCCTTCAGTACTGAGCTGAGGCACTGAAGGCTGCCATGAAACCCGTGAAGATCGAGGCTGACTCCAGCGAGCCTGGCCCCGATGCAGCGGATCCTGTAGCTGAAAGGGCACCTTATCCAAGTATTAGTGTAAAACACACATTGTAGTACTAACACCTCTTGTAATATTTTGGCCCAGTTCATCGATTGCAACATATAGTTTACTGCTATTAGCCATTAGCTTCTGCTGTTCTTTGCACTAGTGGTTGCTTGTTGGTGTGTTTGTTTGTTTGTTTGTTTGTTTGTTTGTTTGTTTGTTTGTTTGTTTGCTTAGTGGTTTGCTTTTTTTATGTTTATGTTTTGTTGCTGTTGGCAATGTTGTTGTAGTTGTGGTTGTGGTTGTGGTTCTGGTCATGGGTGTTGTTGTTGTTGTTTTTGTTGTTGTTGTTTTTGTTGTTGTTGTTGTCGTTGTTGTTGTTGTTGTTGTTGTTGTTGTTGTTGTTGAGGTTGTTGTTGTTGATGATGTTGTTGTTGATGATGTTGTTGTTGTTGATGATGTTGTTGTTGATGATGTTGTTGTTGTTATTGTTAATTGTTGTTGTTGTGGTTGTGGTTGCTGTTGTTATTGTTGTAGTTAGTTGGTATCAAGACTGCAAACTTAGGCAGACCATTTAGGCCACGATGATGATGATCATCCTCGGGCACTGGGTGACGACCCATACAGCATTTTTGGGTCGCCTGACGGTGAGGACAATGAGGGTGGTTCTAAATCACCTTCTTGGGATGACTTTCCCAAAGAGCTCATGGACTTGGCTAATTTCGATGCAGAGACGGTGCCTGGAAGCCCCCCTGAACTCAAAGTTAGTGGAGGGTGCCCCGAAATTGCAGCTCCAGAACAGGTTGCTCCAGAACAGCCTGCTCCAGAACAGGCTGCCAAGTTCCAAAATGCTCACGCGCACACAATGAAGTTGTGACATTGAGTTCCTATACAAATGATGGGTTAGTAAATTCTCTCAAACAAAAATAACTAATCACTAATCTGCTGAATTGAACTGATTTAGGAACCGGTGGTCCTCTCTTAGTCGCATGTAGTCTATATCGTGTCATCAAACCAATGGCCCACAGCTGCAGGCCCCATCCAAACCTGCGCCAGCCAAAGTGCATTTTGGTCTCCAGACGCCACCTCCGGTTCGAGATTTGGGCTCCTTTACTCCGACCCCTCCTTCGATACTCCGGTCTACTAGAACCCCTTCTTCTTCGGTCCCCGATGTGAATGACAGCGAAGTTGACAAGCCGATTCCAGGTCAGTTGCGGATTTCCCAAGAGGCAATTGATGCTCGCCTCAGGCGAGTGTTCCAACCGAATGTCCGTGGAGAGTTCAAGGTGTCTGCTGCCATTGTGCAGCAGTGGAAAGGTAAGAAGAAGGGTCGCAAAAGTCTCGAGCAACTCTTTCAGAGCTATGGGTTCAGTCCTGACTGGGGTTCAAAAAAAAGAGTTTGTAGTTTCTTGAAATCTAGTTGGTTTTGGGAAAGGTGTATTGAAAGGTGTGTTACAGCGTATAAGCCCCATAACATGCGCGCCCTTTCCACAGGACGCTTTCCTTGAGGAATGCGAACTTATCAGAGCCGACATGCTTGAGAACGACCTAGAGGTGACAGGCGAATTTGTGACAGAAGACTGTATGAAAGACGAGTGGGGGTGGACGGAGTAGCTTGACAGTACCAATAGTTTGGATGCAAGAAAATTGATTTGAAAGAAAACTTGAAATTTCGAAGGATCGGTCCAACCATTACAATCTGGCGGAAAACCCACCACTCAGGACGAGAATCTCCGCCGTGAAACAGGATTACTTGAAAAGTCCGAAGACATTGATTCGGCAGGATCGATATGAGCGCAAAACCCTTTACTGGGCTGAATGTGCCATCAAGACAGCCCAAAAGTCACGAGGCTGCAATTTGGAAACCTTATGCCTGCAAACCTGACCTCAAAGCATCACAACATCCCATCAGAAATTGTTTCTGCATGTTTCCTATTGAGGCAAAAGAGCCAGATTCAGTTGCGCCGCAAGCTTGCTTGGAGCCAATCCCCGCCAGACTTCAAGGACTACGACTCGACTTTCTTCCAAGGGCCTGCTTAGTGTCCGCTGCAGCAAGCGCCACAGCCATCTGTTCAGGATGGTAGCCTAGGCAAGACAGAATCCCCAGACAACAAAGAGAAGGCGGTGATGGTGGTACCCAAGAAAGATAAGAAGAAAAATCAACCAGCCCCACAAGAGGCTGCTGAACATGAAGGCGGGGGCTAAGCTACTTTACAACATTTGCAGTGTACTATACATGTATGAGACTTACCAACACGATCCAGTATAATTCAATATCGCTGTCAACCACCCCTTGAGACTCACCAGTATGATGCAGTATACATCCAGTATGATATCATATCATTGTCAACCATCCGCAGGTTCTGAAGACTCTGGCGAGGAGTCTGATGCAACCCTTGATGTGGAAGGCTTGGCAGCTGAGGAAGCACGAGCCAAGCTGCTGAAGAAAGCTGGTCTTCCACAGTTCGAGCCTGATACGTTACCAAGTGTGATTGCGCCAAAGATGATGAACCTTTTTTGAACAAGTATTGACGGCTATTGGGAATTGGGGGCTCGATAACTAAGTAATGTGGATGGTAAAAATTAATCTCATTTGCAAATGATCTTGGCCAAATATCCCATCTTGATCACACCTTTAGTAGTTGGATCCCATGCAGTGTCAGCAATGATTTCAATTAATTTTGCTTGATCAAGGAGTGCCCTCATGCGGCGCCATGACAAGTTGGTTCTCGGCCTTGGTTCTTTGGAGAAGGTCGACGACCCGTCGAAGCTGCAAAAGATGAAATTTGGCTTAGGGTTGGCAGGGCTGAACTTCCAATCCGTGATAACTCTTTGACAAGTGTTCTGGCCATGACGGCCGGTATCTAACCTTCCTCTAAGGATGAAAACCAAGCTTGAGACTGTCACGGGTGAGCTGAAATCCATCCATGATAAGATTGAGCAAGAATACAACGGTGGGTTCGTTGATGGATTTTCCAAAGAGTCCGCAGCCCAGAAACCTTACCACAGAGAACTTGTTTTTTTGTGGTGTCCATTCTTAAACCCCCTCGCAGTTGTGATCTTCAAATAGTAAGGAATATTTCAACTTGAGTGTGAGCCCTTTCAACTCTACGGACCAATATAACCTCACAGAAATGAAACCATTCTTGCGTTTGCAGTCCCTAGGTCTGAAGCGAAGATGACCCAGATGTATCACGATGGAAGGACTAAGCCATGTCCTTAGCCAACTTAGCTGCAACCAAACACAACAAGTATCGTCGAACCTTTATCCAGCCTCAGCAGGATGTGGACTGCGCTAGTCTCTTTTCATTTCCAAACTGAGGGCAGTGGAAGCCCTGGGCCTGGAGAGCCGTATGAGGCCTGGATATTGTTGAAGGTGTTTTGTTACTGAAAAGCTGTTAACCTTTATTTATCGGTTATTGGAACAGCGTGTGTAATCTTTCATCCTGACGCTCTCTGGAGAGCAGTGATGTGCTGTATAGTTCTTTGGAACAAATGATTTACTGGCTAGGTTGTTTGTTCCCAATTACCAAAACATTTTGATAAGACCCTGGACCTTAATTCGTTTCCAGATAATCCTTTCAGGGGACATACTGACACTTTTACATTCAAACATTTTTCGCGATGTGGGTGCCAGCTCGTACCATGAAAACACATGCTCATTGAAACCCGTGAAACTTTAGTCGAACAAATCAATGTTTGCCAGGGCGGTGCTGCCCAAGAACAAGCCGGGAAAGAGCAGCAAGCCTGCGCGACAGTCTGCTCGGGCTGCCAAAGCAAAGGCAAAGGCCAAAGCCAAATCTGAGCCTAAGGGCAAGGGGGGTTCTGTACCAAAGGAGGGTGATTCACAGCCAGCCCCCAAGAAGTCACGCACACGCAAGGCTGAAGGTGAGAATTGATTTTGGGATATCCTGGTCAACCGGTTCAGCCCTGTTGGGGGGTTTTCTGAATTCCTTCAGTATCATAGTGGTTTGTAAACTTGGGAAATCCACAACTAAGGTATTTTTGTTGAAGTATCCATTGCATGTTGAAGTATCCACAAAATTGTGGGATTGACCTGTCTTTATTAATTACTTGGGAATCTTCAGATTGGAGAATTCCAAACCAGTCTTTTGGTGGTTGATGTTGGAAGCCTTTGAACCCTCAATGCATGTGCGGCTGCAACCTTGAATGAAGGGAAACCAATTCACCAACTATAAATTGACCCCCAAAATTATTTGGGAAGAATTATGTTAAACCTTTGCTGGTTGAAACTCTGTAGCTTGGTCGTTGTAACAAAGGGCATAGTATCACAAATGGGTATTACGGGCTCTACCCGCAAAGTGCAGGGTTCGCGGTTATCTGTTTTCCTAGAAACAGATGCCGGAGCTTTGATCCTTCACTAAAATGTGAGGGCATGGTGCCGAGAAGCGCCAACTTTCTTGGGGTTCTTTCTCACTAAACGGTGGTCTTTCATCTGGCCAACATCAAGGCCGTCTGGAACACGCAGTTTGGAAATCAGCAAGAAAAAGCGTGATCAAGAACCAGCCGTGCAACCATGTTCTTCTCTCAGCCAACACTGCACTGCTTTTCTTATGGGGTATTATTGATTTGCATGGTTAATTCAATCTGAAAACATTTAATCTTTTCGGTCATGCTCGACAACGATAAAGAGCATTAAAGAGCATAGCACTGTTGGCAATTTGGACCTTTAGCATCCTTTAGCCACTGCCAGGTGAAAGCCAGCGGCCAGAATCTATTGGCCCAGGGCTTCGGGCAGCAGCTGAGGCAGTAGCCGATGGAGTCTAATACCCAGATTGACATGTTTTTCAGCATCCAGCACTTGCAATCATAGAGATAGGAGGCCAGAGAGATAGAGAAGGGATAGTCTGAGATAGAAATGGAGCCAGAAAGAGAAAGAGAGAGAGAGGAAGGGAGAACCACCCTGCCCTGTCATGTTTGGATCTTGTTGTCAACGGTTTTTGGGTGAACTCCTACGCTCGCGCTGGAAGTCTGGCATCGTGACAGTGACAGATGGTTTTGTGTTAGTGGTTTTGCGTTGGTGGTATTACGCGGGCCCTCTGAGGTTCTCTACTCGACAGCCCAGCGAATACGCCTTAGGACCTTAGAGGATCTGGGCGAAGCATCGAAGGGGACTGTTGATGCAGAAGCATCCAAAAAGGTTCCATCTTGGAAGAAAAACTGTCAAGTTTAGATAGCTTATCCTTCGATACCTCTTTCCTTGGATACTAGCACCTTTGTATAGTGTATGAATCACTATAGATCCTTAGGTTTCCTAGTCTTTTACATGGCATGTTCGGCATGCATGGACATGGCTTTTTGTAAAGCTGCAAAGCCGTCGTTTGCAAGTTAAAAACTACTCCAGGACGGAGTGTGAACAATGGATGCTCTTAGCGCCGTTGTGGATCGAAAAAGAAAGGGCTGCTGCCTAACATGGTAGCGGAGCCCCGGGTCCAAAGAGGCCTTGGGGCAGGGGGGCACATGGCGTCGTTGGCGCTTTGCTGGCTTCTGATTTCTGCGGTGTGTTGCCGCGTGGTGAGCTCATGCGAGGGCCCTGCGGCTCCACTGGCTGAAAAGTGGGTATGTGATGAGGAATCTAGGATCGGTTTTGATAAAGCTGCAATTCAACGGGAACCATTTTCTTTTCAAAAAGAAATCAACGCGTTTTCACTGAACTTTTCCGAAGCTGTGTTTTCGCGGATGGATGTGTCACTGGGATTGGAGCCCAGATCGAAGAATGTGGGATGGGAGCCCAACTGCAGATGAGCAATCGTGGATTAGAACCACGACTATCAGTAATGACCGAAGCAATGTGGATTAGTGCCACATCATTCCTTGAGCATACAGAAGAAACCACACCCTTTTCGAATCCTTATGTCTTCTCTTGCTTGCAGTGCAATGGAACATTGGTGGATATGTGCATTTCAGAAGAGTTTTGCCAGCCTTCGATGATTAGTGGTGTGCTATTCCCCCGTGAGTTGAATTCAGATGTGAGCCCAGTGTTTGAGTATCCATTTGCTCCGTCCTGTCAGGTGAATGCAGATTACAATTGGACTACAGCAGCTGTGGAGAGCTCATACCTTCAAATGGCAGATGAGTGTAGACTGTGTGAATTTTAATCTTTCATTTTGGTTGAAGTCTTTTTCGTGGTAATGTCAGTACATGTGATTTTCGGCAGTTTGAAACTCTGGCGCTTGGGCCATGCATGGTGGCTAGGTAAGAAGATGAAGCGACGTATTCATGTGATACAACAGTACAAGCGGCGTCATCGTTTTGCTGGTTGTAGACGACAGTATCGGATGAGTGTCTCCCGAGGAGTATTCTTCATGACTCTGGTACTATCTCACAGCGCTACTCATGCCATGGATGGACAGCAGTTCAGTACCTTCATGGAAGCAATCAACAACATGGTACAGACGAGTTCGACAGCTTCCCAAGCTGCAGCAGCGGCAATCTCCAGTATGCAATCTCAGAGTTCGTTGACAGCTCAGCAGCCTGCTTCTTCAGCAGCTAGTGCCGTTCGTGTGATGGAGTCAGCGAGTAAAGTGTTAAGGAACCCTGAAGTGTTTAATTCTGGAAATCCTGGGGAGTATGCATCATGGCGACATTCCTTTCTCAACTGGTTGAGCTTTGCAGATACACGTTTGGTGGATTTGATCAAGGATGTAGAGAAGCTCGAACTTGGAACTGAGATTGAAACAATAAATTGGGGTGAAGAGGATTTCAGGCTTGCCAACAGGTTGTACACGGTCTTGACTTCGTATCTTAAAGGTCCTGCACTTCAAGCTAGTCGCAACCTTGAGAAGAACAGGAACGGTTTTGAGTTGTGGCAACAGTTGGCAAATCAGTTTACGCCCAGCACTCGTCAACGGAGCTTGGCACTGAGCCAGGCCATTTCGAGTTTTCCTGTGTTTGGTGACAAGGGCTTGACTGAGTGCATTACAAACCTTGAATCCTTGGTGCGTGAGTATGAATCAACTGCAGGAAAGACCTTTGATCGTGATATCCTGTTAGGTGTGCTTCTCCGGTACTCTCCTCAGTCTTTGAAACAACATTTGACTTTAAATCTCAATTCTCCGACCACTTATGCCTCAGCTCGTGAACAGTTGCTTGCTTATGAACGAAGTGCCAAGACTTGGGATGCGCAGGATTTTCTGAAACAGGCGCAAGGACATGTGCAGTTGAAGTCGAATCCAATTAATCCCAATGGACCAGCGCCCATGGATATTGACCTTGTTTCATACGGAAAAGGAAAGAAAGGCAAGGGCAAGCATAAGGGATCCGGTAAGTTCAATGGTGGAGCATGGCAGCAAGCATGGTCTACATGGCGAAAAGGGAAAGGCAAATCCTCGGGTAAGTCGAAAGGCAAGAACAAAGGGAAGTCGAAAGGAAAGAGTAAAGATAAGCAGAAAGGAGGACAGAAAGGCAAAGGCAAGAAGGATGCATGCAGGATATGTGGCATGTTTGGCCACTGGGGCAATGAATATCCCAACAAGAACCATGTGAATGAGGTAAATGTGACTCAGACTCAGAATTCTTCACATCCTGCTCAGAACTCGAATGCTTCAGCCTCAACAAGTTACCGTTCTACCAATGGTCCTCCTTCTACTGCAAGTGCCTCTACTACTTCCTTTACCTATCCTCCTTCTTCAGCTGCCCGAGGAATTCGCCGTGTTCACATGTATCACATAGCCACACCTCCGAATGAGCTGGAAGAGTTTGATTTGTCTTCAGAAGCAAATAGTGCGATTTCTTTCAGGACTAGCAGTGACTTTCGTGCTTGGAGTACGAATGGCAGCTAATGTTACTGATACTTTCAATGAATGGATTGTTCTTGACAGTGGTGCAGATGTCTCCCTTTTGCCAAGAAGGTTGTCTGGAGCAGGAACGATGAAAGCTATTCCAGCAGCTATGAGGCTTGAGGATGCACAAGGCGGTGAACTCTGCGTTGGAGGTTTCAATCAGGCACAGATTTCATTTTGTGAAGCAGAAACATCATGTGAGGTTGATGCTGAATGCAGTCTTTCAGAAGAATTTGTAGTGTCTGATGTGAAACACGTTTTGCTGAGCTTGGGTCGCCTCCTCAGACATAGCTGGCGTTTTGCTACAGAAGATGCAACAAAGTCGTTGGCTGGTACTTTGATTTCCCCGGATGGCTTGTATCGTATACCAGTACATTACAGGAAGAACAGCCTTGCTATCTATGGATCGGTGCGAAGTGTGATTCAGGTGCCTGAACCGTTGCATGTGCGTGGGGCAGTTGTGAAGTTGAAGTTCGACATTTCAGACTTGGACAACGGATGGCAGTTTGCTAGAGATGGTAGTCCTTTGCACATGTATGTTGGCAGATAATATGTGGATTCTTCACATGTTTTTCCAATTCCACCTTGGAGATATAGGACCACTCTGGCCAAGATTGGAAGACAATGGGAGCTGGTTAATGTTTTTGAGGAACTCATTCCTGAGGCTGATTTATCTGATGACATTCCTGGAATTGTGCTGAGAACAACCATTCTTACAATCCTGCATAGACGGTATTACAGTGCAGATGAGTTGACAATGCTCTTTGAGCAGAGCGATACAGATTCTCAGATGCGTGATGATGCAGGCGGGGATATCTTCCGGAGAGAACAGCCAATTATGGAGTTGCATGGCAGTGATGCAGCAATAGGTGGACCTGTGCAAGCATTGCCACATGACCATCAAGCAGGTGGTTTGGTTGGTATTCCTGAGAGCGTTACAGTTGATGGAAAGGACCTCTCACTGGCAAGTTCATCGAATGAGCTTAAAGGAGCATGTGGATTCCTTGGTTTGAGTCAGGGAGGTTCAAAGGCTCGTCTCTTTAATCGAATCTGTCAGTACCTCAGGCATCGACGGGATCAGTCATTAATCATTCTGCAACGAAATTAAATGCTGAACTAGACGGTCCAAGAATCAGACTTCAAGCTGGAGTGACACCACCGAGTGAACAGGAGATGATTCAATACATGGCTACACATCTTCCTTTCAAACCTTGGTGTGATGTTTGCGTGAAGACGAAGGGCAGAGATGATCCTGCACCGAGTTCAGCGGATGTCAAGACAGAAGACAGAGGTATGCCATTCATTCAAATGGATTGGATGTATGTGACTGGACAGAACACTCCTGCTTTGGCAATGATTGATTCCTGGACTAGGTATGGACGTGTTTTTCCTTCAAGGACGAAAGGTGCTCACAAACATGTTGCAGAGGCGGCTGTGAGATTCTCCTTGGAATTGAACTATCTTGACGATGTTACATTTGTCATGGATTCAGAACCTGCAACAGTAGCATTGCTTGATTTGATTCTGGATATTCGACAGCGCGTGGGCTACAAGTGTGGCAAGCTTTTGGGAAAACCACATCACAAAGGACGAACTGCTAAAGTGGAGCGGTACATTCAAACAGTTAGGAGGCAATCAGCAGCATTGGTAAATCAAATTGAAGTGGTGATTGAGGAACCAGTGCCCGAGGCTTATGCAATTCGAGCATGGGCAGTGATACATGCCTCATTTCTTCTGAACAGGTTCCACGAACACAGCGCAGTAAAGTCTACACCATATGAGCTTGTGACCGGACATGCATACCACGGTAAAATTCTTCCATTTGGAGAGTTTGTTTTCGGACTTCGTAAGCCTGTGAAGCAGAAGGGTACAAGCTTGTGGTTAGGTGGAATCTGGGTCGGTAAGGATGCAGCAGACATGAACGTTGTGGTCAATGAGCGAGGCCAATTTCAATCTCACTCGGTTTGTCGGTGTGCGCAACCCTGGAGGAAAGAGGCTGTGCTGAGTTTAGCAACCACACCATGGACAATGAAGGTGTTGAAACAAACAGGTTTCCTTGAGGCTCCTCTTCCTTTTATTGTGGAGCATGACGAAGCTGCAAGTGACCCAGCGACAGAGGATGAGAAACCGGCATCGGTTGAGTTGGATGCAATGCCCAATGCAGAGAGAGCTCTAGGTCCTATGATGGATGTTCCTACTGATGATGCTCCTATGGATCATGAGACAGACTCAGTGGTTCCTTCTCCTTCTTTAGCTGGTGATGATGAGGTCTCACGGAAAAGACCAGGGGATGATGTTGAACAGTTGCGTAGTGAAACAGAGGATGCTACTCCGGCTCCAACCTCTCCTTCTTCTCAGCGGATGTATCCTCCTTTCTATGCAGGTAACTTGAGGTCATGCCTACAGATGATGATAGGTGGGAAGATGAGTGGCCGGAGAACCCAGAGCCAAAACCGGAAGATGATTGCATTAATCCAGATAGGCCTCCAGATGTTACAGATGCAGAGTTAGCAGAATTGGATCGCCAAGCTTTGACAACTGAACTGGAAAAGTTGCGTACGCTGGGAGTGATTGAAGATGTTCCCAGTGAGCAGTGTGATTCAGACAGCAAGTTTGTGGATTTAACAACTGTGTTTGATTGGCGGTTTCGGGAGGAAGTCTGGAAAAGAAGATGTCGTATCGTGGCACGTGAGTTCAAGCAACAATCAGGTACAAACAGTGCGACCTTCTCACCAACTTCTGCTGGCAGTGTAATTCGCTTGGTTTTGCTTTTCCATCTCCTATTTCACTGGAAGCTTTATGCATTGGACATCAGAGATGCATTTTTGACAGTGGATCAGAAGGAGCCAATGTATGTGAAGCCAAGAGCAGGAATAACTGCCCCTAGGATTTACTGGAAATTTCGAAAGGTACTTCCTGGACAGCAGAATGGAGCACTTCGTTGGTTTGAGAGTTTTTCCCAGTTTCTTCAAGGTATCGGATTTCTGGCATGTGGTGGAGTTCCGTCCCTAATGAAGCATTCAATAAGGTCACTAATCATTAATATTCATGTTGATGATGAGTTGGTTGCATCTGGGAGTGAAGCAGATGCACAATGGTTCTTGGAACAGCTTCATGGAATTTACAAGATACAACTGGAAGGACCATGCCCGGTGAACCAGATTGGGAATGGTGAGCAATTGACATATCTGAAGAAGGTGTACATTTTCACTGGTAGTGGAATTGTTGTGAAGCCTAATCAGAAGTATTTCGAGAATCTTGCTCAATTATACAATCTGGGTAATAGGAAGCCGAAACGCATTCCGGAGCATGAGAAGTTGGGTAAAACTAATTTCACCGAAGAACTGGACAGTGAAGGCCAGGCCAAGTATCGCAGTGGCTTGGGCACGGCAATGTATATTTCACTTGACAGAGTGGATATTTAATTCTGCGTGAAGTGCTTGGCAGCGAACATGAAGAGTCCAATAGAACAATCGGAACTATGCTTGCGGCAATTGGTTTCTTACTTGCTTGGTACAGCGGATATCGGATTGCTATTGCCATACACGAAGTCAGGTAGTCGGCTTGTGAATGAGCTTCATGGTGTAAGCTCAGATGATGTGGTGACAACAGGTGAGCATGTTCTTGAGGCATACTGCGACAGCGATTGGGGAGGTAGCATCACTCGGAAGTCAACAACATCGGTAATGATATTCCTGGATGGTGCTTTGATTCATTCCTACAGTCGAAATCAGAAGAGTATAGCTCTCAGCTCATGTGAAGCGGAAGTGCTTGCAGCTACCTCAGCTGGATCTAAAGCCCTTTTACTGCAGGTTTGTTGGGAATTCCTTTGCGGCAAGAAGTGTGCAGTGGACATCAGGTCTGACAGCTCCTCTGCTCGACAGTGGCTTCAAAGGTCTGGCGTGGGTCGGTTGAAACATTTCAGTATTCGATTGCTATGGCTGCAAAGCGCTATACGGGAAGGCCGGATTAGAATCTATCCAATCGGTACTAAGCTGAACGTGGCAGATCTCATACAAAGAAGCTAAGTTTGGCTCGACGGAATTTCCTTCAGTTCCATCTCAATGTGGTGGAAATGAGCAGTGGTGGTTCAATCCTACATCACATTGGTTCAGAGGAAGTGAACAAAGATCTTCTGGACAGTCAGATGAAGCTGGCAGTGAAACGGGTGAGCCGAAGCATTTACAGCTCAGAAGGTCAAATGAGTAATGTGCTGATGATGGCTATGCTGGCTCACTTGGCCCATTCAGGTAAAGCCGAGTCTACAGGTGGTGGTGATGTAACTATCGAGTATGAACATCCCCAACTAAATTACTGCGTGAAACAATTCGATGGCCAGGTAGTTCGGGCCATTGAATTGTTTGGGGTTGAAAAGTGGACAGTGCAGCTATGCGTGTTTTCTGGCATGGGAGAAGTGCTAATGGCTTTATTCATTTTCCTTGCTGGCATGCGACAAGGGAGTATGTCAACAGTTTGTTGGCTGATGCTTTTCTTTGGCTTGATAGTCAAAGCAGGTGCGACAGAAGAGATGTGCGTGGCTGACAAAACCCCGCAGGTTGCAAGCTGGACTTGGATGGATGTGTTCAGGACTATCCTGGTTACGGGTACATTTCTGGTTTTCTGCTGGGTGACTCGAGAAGTTTTGGCATTGCGAGAACAGGCAGTGTTGAATGCCCATAACTTGAGGCGCCATGAGAATGCTCTTGTGGAGTATGCACGCATGCTTCGTAACTTCGCGGCAACTGCTGATCGACATTCAGAACAACTCCTAGGATTGGCAGAAGCGATGGCTATCAACAACAACCCAGCAGGTGCAAATGCTGTGACACAGATGGAACCTGGTGGTGTGACTTTGCTTCGTAACCGGGACGAGGTCATTCAAGCATATATCGGATTGATGTGTAGCAGGGATCATTACATTGCTAGGCAAACTCATGATGACATGGAAAGGGCAGTTCAGATGAGTTCAAGTCTGGAAGAAGTAGCTGATTCACTTTCATTTCATTCCAGTGACATTGAGAGAAATGAACCCACTGGACCATATGCTGCACCTCCCTTGGCTGAAGAATCTCGAAACATGGAGTTGCTTCGTCGCGAGCTGCTTGAACAGTTGAGACAGGCAGAGAATGCGTCGAATTGGGATGCAGTAGAGATGTATAAATCACGGATCTAACATGTCGAGGGACTCCAGTTGTTTCTTCCGAGACCAGTGCTTTGAAGATGATGTGAGATGCTGTGAACCGGCTTTAGGTGTAAAGATTCAGAAGCTTGTAAAGATGTTCAAAATGAAGCATTTCTCACACTTCAAGGCAGGGTGTCAAATTTAGATAGCTTATCCTTCGATACCTCTCTCCTTGGATACTAGTACCTTTGTATAGTGTATGGATCACTATAGATCCTTAGGTTTCCTAGTCTTTTACATGGCATTTTCGGCATGCATGGACATGGCTTTTTGTAAAGCTGCAAAGCCGTCGTTTGCAAGTTGAAAACTACTCCAGGACGGAGTGTGAACAATGGATGCTCTTAGCGCCGTTGTGGATCGAAAAAGAAAGGGCTGCTGCCTAACAAAAACTGTTCGAGACAAATGTGGAATATTATTTACAAAAAAAGTTGGGCTGGAAGGTCCCATTGAGATCTGTCAAGTTTAGATAGCTTATCCTTCGATACCTCTCTCCTTGGATACTAGTACCTTTGTAGAGTGTATGGATCACTATAGATCCTTAGGTTTCCTAGTCTTTTACATGGCATTTTCGGCATGCATGGACATGGCTTTTTGTAAAGCTGCAAAGCCGTCGTTTGCAAGTTGAAAACTACTCCAGGACGGAGTGTGAACAATGGATGCTCTTAGCGCCGTTGTGGATCGAAAAAGAAAGGGCTGCTGCCTAACATGGTAGCGGAGCCCCGGGTCCAAAGAGGCCTTGGGGCAGGGGGGCACATGGCGTCGTTGGCGCTTTGCTGGCTTCTGATTTCTGCGGTGTGTTGCCGCGTGGTGAGCTCATGCGAGGGCCCTGCGGCTCCACTGGCTGAAAGGTGGGTGTGTGATGAGGAATCTAGGATCGGTTTTGATGAAGCTGCAATTCAACAGAACCATTTTCTTTTTCAACAAGAGATCAACGCGTTTTCACTGAACTTTTCCGAAGCTGTGTTTTCGCGGATGGATGTGTCACTGGGATTGGAGCCCAGATCGAAGAATATGGGATGGGAGCCCAACTGCAGATGAGCAATCGTAGATTGGAACCACGACTATCAGCAATGACCGAAGCAATGTGGATTGGTGCCACATCATTCCTTGAGCATACAGAAGAAACCACACCCTTTTCGAATCCTCATGTCTTCTCTTGCTTGCAGTGCAATGGAACATTGGTGGATATGTGCATTTCAGAAGAGTTTTGCCAGCCTTCGATGATTAGTGGTGTGCTATTCCCCCGTGAGTTGAATTCAGATGTGAGCCCAGTGTTTGAGTATCCATTTGCTCCGTCCTGTCAGGTGAATGCAGATTACAATTAGACTACAGCAGCTGTGGAGAGCTCATACCTTCAAATGGCAGATAAGTGTAGACTGTGTGCATTTCAATCTTTCATTTTGGTTGAAGTCTTCTTCGTGGTAATGTCAGTGCATGTGATTTTCGGCAGTTTGCAACTCTGGCGCTTGGGCCGCGCATGGTGGCTAGGTAAGAAGATGAAGCGACGTATTTATGTGATACAACAGTACAAGTGGCGTCATCGTTTTGCTGGTTGTAGACGACAGTATCGGATGAGTGTCTCCCGAGGAGTATTCTTCATGACTCTGGTACTATCTCATAGCACTACTCATGCCATGGATGGACAGCAGTTCAGTACCTTCATGGAAGCAATCAACAACATGGTACAGACGAGTTCGACAGCTTCCCAAGCTGCAGCAGCGGCAATCTCCAGTATGCAATTTCAGAGTTCGTTGACAGCTCAGCAGCCTGCTTCTTCAGCAGCTAGTGCCGTTCGTGTGATGGAGTCAGCGAGTAAAGTGTTAAGGAACCCTGAAGTGTTTGATTCTGGAAATCCTGGGGAGTATGCATCATGGCGACATTCCTTTCTCAACTGGTTGAGCTTTGCAGATACACGTTTGGTGGATTTGATCAAGGATGTAGAGAAGCTCGAACCTGGAACTGAGATTGAAACAGTAGATTGGGGTGAAGAGGATTTCAGGCTTGCCAACAGGTTGTACACGGTCTTAACTTCGTATCTTAAAGGTCCTGCACTTCAAGCTAGTCGCAACCTTGAGAAGAACAGGAACGGTTTTGAGTTGTGGCAACAGTTGGCAAATCAGTTTGCGCCCAGCACTCGTCAACGGAGCTTGGCACTGAGCCAGGCCATTTCGAGTTTGCCTGTGTTTGGTAACAAGGGCTTGACTGAGTGCATTACAAACCTTGAATCCTTGGTGCGTGAGTATGAATCAACTGCAGGAAAGACCTTTGATCGTGATATCCTGTTAGGTGTGCTTCTCCGGTGCTCTCCTCAGTCTTTGAGACAACATTTGACTTTGAATCTCAATTCTCAGACCACTTATGCCTCAGCTCGTGAACAGTTGCTTGCTTATGAACGAAGTGCCAAAACTTGGGATGCGCAGGATTTTCTGAAACAGGCGCAAGGACATGTGCAGTTGAAGTCGAATCCAATTAATCCCAATGGACCAGCGCCCATGGATATTGACCTTGTTTCATACGGAAAAGGAAAGAAAGGCAAGGGCAAGCATAAGGGATCCGGTAAGTTCAATGGTGGAGCATGGCAGCAAGCATGGTCTACATGGCGAAAAGGGAAAGGCAAATCCTCGGGTAAGTCGAAAGGCAAGAACAAAGGGAAGTCGAAAGGAAAGAGTAAAGATAAGCAGAAAGGAGGACAGAAAGGCAAAGGCAAGAAGGATGCATGCAGGATATGTGGCATGTTTGGCCACTGGGGCAATGAATGTCCCAACAAGAACCATGTGAATGAGGTGAATGTGACTCAGACTCAGAATTCTTCACATCCTGCTCAAAACTCGAATGCCTCAGCCTCAACAAGTTACCGTTCTACCAATGGTCCTCCTTCTACTGCAAGTGCCTCTACTACTTCCTCTACCTATCCTCCTTCTTCAGCTGCCCGAGGAATTCGCCGTGTTCACATGTATCACATAGCCACACCTCCGAATGAGCTGGAAGAGTTTGATTTGTCTTCAGAAGCAAATAGTGCGATTTCTTTCAGGACTAGCAGTGACTTTCGTGCTTAGGCTGTGTTTCAGATGGATACGCACATTTACCAGCATTGTGAGCATTTCTTCATTGGTAATGTTGAAGGTCAGGAGTGCATTGACTATTCGGATCCATATTATGATTGGATGCTTGATGCTGCGGTAAGCCAAGACGGTTGTGATGAATACAATGCAGTACGAATGGCAGCTAATGTCACTGATACTTTCAATGAATGGATTGTTCTTGACAGTGGTGCAGATGTCTCCCTTTTGCCAAGAAGGTTGTCTGGAGCAGGAACGATGAAAGCTATTCCAGCAGCTATGAGGCTTGAGGATGCGCAAGGCGGTGAACTCTGCGTTGGAGGTTTCAATCAGGCACAGATTTCATTTTGTGAAGCAGAAACATCATGTGAAGTTGATGCTGAATGCAGTCTTTCAGAAGAATTTGTAGTGTCTGATGTAAAACACGTTTTGCTGAGCTTGGGTCGCTTCCTCAGACATAGCTGGCATTTTGCTACAGAAGATGCAACAAAGTCGTTGGCTGGTACTTTGATTTCCCCGGATGGCTTGTATCGTATACCAGTACATTACAGGAAGAACAGCCTTGCTATCTATGGATCGGTGCGAGGTGTGATTCAGGTGCCTGAACCGTTGCATGTGCGTGGAGCAGTTGTGAAGTTGAAGTTCGACATTTCAGACTTGGACAACGGATGGCAGTTTGCTAGAGATGGTAGTCCTTTGCACATGTATGTTGGCAGACAATATGTGGATTCTTCGCATGTTTTTCCGATTCCAGCTTGGAGATATAGGACCACTCTGGCCAAGATTTGAAGACAATGGGAGCTGGTTAATGTTTCTGAGGAACTCATTCCTGAGGCTGATTTATCTGATGACATTCCTGGAATTATGCTGAGAACAACCATTCTTACAATCCTGCATAGACGATATTACAGTGCAGATGAGTTAACAATGCTCTTTGAGCAGAGCGATACAAATTCTCAGATGCGTGATGATGCAGGCGGGGATATCTTCCGGAGAGAACAGCCAGTTATGGAGTTGCGTGGCAGTAACGCAGCAATAGGTGGACCTGTGCAAGCATTGCCACATGACCATCAAGCAGGTGGTTTGGTTGGTGTTCCTGAGAGCGTTACAGTTGATGGAAAGGACCTCTCACTGGCAAGTTCATCGAATGAGCTTAAAGGAGCATGTGGATTCCTTGGTTTGAGTCAGGGAAGTTCAAAGGCTCGTCTCTTCAATCGAATCTGTCAGTACCTCAGGCATCGACGGGATCAAAACATTGATCATTCTGCAACGAAGTTAAATGCTGAACTAGACGGTCCAAGAATCAGACTTCAAGCTGGAGTGACACCACCGAGTGAACAGGAGATGATTCAATACATGGCTACACATCTTCCTTTCAAACCTTGGTGTGATGTTTGCGTGAAGACGAAGGGCAGAGATGATCCTGCACCGAGTTCAGCGGATGTCAAGACAGAAGACAGAGGTATGTCATTCATTCAAATGGATTGGATGTATGTGACTGGACAGAACACTCCTGCTTTGGCAATGATTGATTCCTAGACTAGGTATGGACGTGTTTTTCCTTCAAGGACGAAAGGTGCTCACAAACATGTTGCAGAGGCGGCTGTGAGATTCTTCTTGGAATTGAACTATCTTGACGATGTTACATTTGTCATAGATTCAGAACCTGCAACAGTAGCATTGCTTGATTTGATTCTGAATATTCGACAGCGTATGGGCTACAAGTGTGGCAAGCTTTTGGGAAAACCACATCACAAAGGACGAACTGCTAAAGTGGAGCGGTACATTCAAACAGTTAGGAGGCAATCAGTAGCATTGGTGAATCAAATTGAAGTGGTGATTGAGGAACCAGTGCCCGAGGCTCATGTAATTCGAGCATGGGCAGTGATACATGCCTCATTTCTTCTGAACAGGTTCCACGAACACAGCGCAGTGAAGTCTACACCATATGAGCTTGTGACCGGACATGCATACCACGGTAAAATTCTTCCATTTGGAGAGTTTGTTTTCGGACTTCGTAAGCCTGTGAAGCAGAAGGGTACAAGCTTGTGGTTAGGTGGAATCTGGGTCGGTAAGGATGCAGCAGACATGAACGTTGTGGTCAATGAGCGAGGCCAATTTCAATCTCACTCGGTTTGTCGGTGTGCGCAACCCTGGAGGAAAGAGGCTGTGCTGAGTTTAGCAACCACACCATGGACAATGAAGGTGTTGAAACAAACAGGTTTCCTTGAGGCTCCTCTTCCTTTTATTGTGGAGCATGACGAAGCTGCAAGTGACCCAGCGACAGAGGATGAGAAACCGGCATCGGTTGAGTTGGATGCAATGCCCAATGCAGAGAGAGCTCTAGGTCCTATGATGGATGTTCCTACTGATGATGCTCCTATGGATCATGAGACAGACTCAGTGGTTCCTTCTCCTTCTTTAGCTGGTGATGATGAGGTCTCACGGAAAAGACCAGGGGATGATGTTGAACAGTTACGTAGTGAAACAGAGGATGCTACTCCGGCTCCAACCTCTCCTTCTTCTCAGCGGATGTATCCTCCTTTCTATGCAGGTAACGTTGAGGTCATGCCTACAGATGATGATAGGTGGGAAGATAAGTGGCCGGAGAACCCAGAGCCAAAACCGGAAGATGATTGCATTGATCCAGATAGGCCTCCAGATGTTACAGATGCAGAGTTAGCAGAATTGGATCGCCAAGCTTTGACAACTGAACTGGAAAAGTTGCGTACGCTGGGAGTGATTGAAGATGTTCCCAGTGAGCAGTGTGATTCAGACAGCAAGTTTGTGGATTTAACAACTGTGTTTGATTGGCGGTTTCGGGAGGAAGTCTGAAAAAGAAAATGCCGTATCGTGGCACGTGAGTTCAAGCAACAATCAGGTACAAACAGTGCGACCTTCTCACCAACTTCTGCTGGCAGTGTAATTCGCTTGGTTTTGCTTTTCCATCTCCTATTTCACTGGAAGCTTTATGCATTGGACATCAGAGATGCATTTTTGACAGTGGATCAGAAGGAGCCAATGTATGTGAAGCCAAGAGCAGGAATAACTGCCCCTAGGATTTACTGGAAACTTCGAAAGGTACTTCCTGGACAGCAGAATGGAGCACTTCGTTGGTTTGAGAGTTTTTCCCAGTTTCTTCAAGGTATCGGATTTCTGGCATGTGGTGGAGTTCCGTCCCTAATAAAGCATTCAACAAGGCCACTAATCATTAATATTCATGTTGATGATGAGTTGGTTGCATCCGGGAGTGAAGCAGATGCACAATGGTTCTTGGAACAGCTTTGTGGAACTTACAAGATACAGCTGGAAGGACCATGCCCGGTGAACCAGATTGGGAATGGTGAGCAATTGACATATCTGAAGAAGGTGTACATTTTCACTGGTAGTGGAATTGTTGTGAAGCCTAATCAGAAGTATTTCGAGAATCTTGCTCAATTATACAATCTGGGTAATAGGAAGCCGAAACGCATTCCGGAGCATGAGAAGTTGGGTAAAGCTAATTTCACCGAAGAACTGGACAGTGAAGGCCAGGCCAAGTATCGCAGTGGCTTGGGCACGGCAATGAATATTTCACTTGACAAAGTGGATATTTAATTCTGCGTGAAGTGCTTGGCAGCGAACATGAAGAGTCCAACAGAACAATCGGAACTATGCTTGCGGCAATTGGTTTCTTACTTGCTTGCTACAGCGGATATCGGATTGCTATTGCCATACACGAAGTCAGGTAGTCGGCTTGTGAATGAGCTTCATGGTGTAAGCTCAGATGATGTGGTGACAACAGGTGAGCATGTTCTTGAGGCATACTGCGACAGCGATTGGGGAGGTAGCATTACTCGGAAGTCAACAACATCGGTGATGATATTCCTGGATGGTGCTTTGATTCATTCCTACAGTCGAAATCAGAAGAGTATAGCTCTCAGCTCATGTGAAGCGGAAGTGCTTGCAGCTACCTCAGCTGGATCTGAAGCCCTTTTACTGCAGGTTTGTTGGGAATTCCTTTGCGGCAAGAAGTGTGCAGTGGAGATCAGGTCTGACAGCTCCTCTGCTCGACAGTGGCTTCAAAGGTCTGGCGTGGGTCGGTTGAAACATTTCAGTATTCGATTGCTATGGCTGTAAAGCGCTATACGGGAAGGCCGGATTGGAATCTATCCAATCGGTACTAAGCTAAACGTGGCAGATCTCAATACAAAGAAGCTAAGTTTGGCTCGACGGAATTTCCTTCAGTTCCATCTCAATGTGGTGGAAATGAGTAGTGGTGGTTCAATCCTACGTTACATTGGTTCAGAGGAAGTGAACAAAGATCTTCTGGACAGTCAGATGAAGCTGGCAGTGAAACGGGTGAGCCGAAGCATTTACAGCTCAGAAGGTCAAATAAGTAATGTGCTGATGATGGCTATGCTGGCTCACTTGGCCCATTCAGGTAAAGCCGAGTTTACAGGTGGTGGTGATGCAACTATCAAGTATGAACATCCCCAACTAAATTACTGTGTGAAATAATTCGATGGCCAGGTAGCTCGGGCCATTGAATTGTTTGGGGTTAAAAGGTGGACAGTGCAGCTATGCGTGTTTTCTGGCATGGGAGAAGTGCTAATGGCTTTATTTATTTTCCTTGCTGGCATGCGACAAGGGAGTATGTTAACAATTTGTTGGCTAATGCTTTTCTTTGGCTTGATAGTCAAAGCAGGTGCGACAGAAGAGATGTGCGTGGCTGACAAAACCCCGCAGGTTGTAAGCTGGACTTGGGTGGATGTGTTCAGGACTATCCTGGTCACGGGTACATTTCTGGTTTTCTGCTGGGTGACTCGAGAAGTTTTGGCATTACGAGAACAGGCAGTGTTGAATGCCCATAACTTGAGGCGCTATGAGAATGCTCTTGTGGAGTATGCACACATGCTTCGTAACTTCGCGGCAACTGCTAATCGATATTCAGAACAACTCCTAGGATTGGCAGAAGCGATGGCTATCAACAACAACCCAGCAGGTGCAAATGCTGTGACACAGATGGAACCTGGTGGTGTGACTTTGCTTCGTGACCGGGACGAGGTTATTCAAGCATATATCGGATTGATGCATAGCAGGGATCATTACATTGCTAGGCAAACTCATGATGACATGGAAAGGGCAGTTCAGATGAGTTTAAGTCTGGAAGAAGTAGCTGATTTAGTTTTATTTCATTCCAGTGACATTGAGAGAAATGAACCCACTGGACCATATGCTGCACCTCCCTTGGCTGAAGAATCTCGAAACATGGAGTTGCTTCGTCGCGAGCTGCTTGAACAGTTGAGACAGGCAGAGAATGCGTCGAATTGGGATGCAGTAGAGATGTATGAATCACGGATCCAACATGTCAAGGAACTCCAGTTGTCTCTTCCGAGACCAGTGCTTTGAAGATAATGTGAGATGCTGTGAACCGGCTTTAGGTGTAAAGATTCAGAAGCTTGTAAAGATGTTCAAAATGAAGTATTTCTCACACTTTAAGACGGGGTGTCAAGTTTAGATAGCTTATCCTTCGATACCTCTCTCCTTGGATACTAGTACCTTTGTATAGTGTATGGATCACTATAGATCCTTAGGTTTCCTAGTCTTTTACATGGCATTTTCGGCATGCATGGACATGGCTTTTTGTAAAGCTGCAAAGCCGTCGTTTGCAAGTTGAAAACTACTCCAAGACGGAGTGTGAACAATGGATGCTCTTAGCGCCGTTGTGGATCGAAAAAGAAAGGGCTGCTGCCTAACAAGATCATTTAGTTTCGACACTGGAAGTGGCCAAACCATTTCGCTCCTATATATTTCTCCAATTGATCTGGTTGAATTCTTGCTGACTAACCACCCTGACATCATGGTGGGCGGACTGCAGAATCCTACACAACGGGCTTTGCATTTGGAAGCGTACTGGGAAGCATACAGGCTACACAGCCCATATCACATGGCATTTGCAGAACATGCTGGTGGTCTTTAACAGCTCTTGCCTCTATTGTGGCATGGGGACGAGGGAAGGGGAAAAAGAAGGGGAAATACAGTCCTCATCTCTTGTGAGATACCGATTGGTGTCTACACATTTTTTTTGGGATACACGGAAACGACATAGAACTTGCGACTGTAAGCCGATAGAATCACTACATAGAAAGTATCCAGCAGCAAGCAGGAAAGTTTCGAGCCTTTTGAGATCAACAGTGACAGCGCAAAAAACCAACTGTCGGGGTCATTCTTTTTTGCAACACTGGCCCCTTGTTGTGATTCCAAGCTGCTGGCATTATCCTTACCCTGGACTCTTAAAGGGAATTATGGAGCAGCTTTCAATCGAGTTCAAGATGCTCTTCTACGAGGGTGTGATGATTGATGGGAAATGTTTTTGTGCTGTACTTTGTGGACGCAAAGGTAACCTTAAGTGGCAAACAAAGGTGGAGGATTGACTAGAAGCTATGAACATCAAGGAGTTGTTCGTAATTTGCTTTGCTGTCACGAGTGTATGGCTGGTTCCGATGCTTTGCCTTGGGAAAATTTCCAAGAATTGCCGGGTTGGGCCCCAACTTGCTTCAGCCAGCGGCCGTGGGCCAATGCTCCTGGATTGGCAATCATTCCATACTATGTTTCAGAACCAGAAAGGCAACTGAAGAAAGATCCATTCCATATTCTCAAAGTTGGCATCCTGCGGGATTTAGCAGGAAGCTGTGTAATTTGGATGGTGCGTTAAAATTTGTTTGGAGGAGATGGGGACTTCGCTACAAAGCTGGACAGGGCCCATTCTGCTTTTAAACTGTACACCGTGGCCGCTGGTACACCGCCAGCACTGCGAAGTTTTTCCAGAGTATTTTTTGATTATAAAACATTTGACAATTATCCCTGGGCGCACAGTAAGGGAAGCGATACGATGCTCTTGCTAAGGTGGATTGTTGTTCAGTCTGTTGGCTTCCTCAATGATCCGTCTGGTGTGGATCAGGAATGCTTGCGCTTAATGAGAGATACTTGCCGGGCAGCGATTGGAATTTTTGCTTACTTGAATGCACATGGGCTCTTTCTTGAACGGGATTGCTGCATGAACCTTTATGCTGAGATTACTCATTTTATTAACGGGTATTTGGGCATAGCACACCGGTCATTCAACGATGACAGCCTGTTTGGCCTCAAGCCAAAGCTGTATTTCTTGAAGCATTATGCATGGGAACTTCATTCATCACTGGTATCTGGAAATAAATTCTCAGTATCGCTAAACATCAATAACTGCGAACAAAACGAAGATATAATCGGCCGTATGTGCCGGTTAAGCCGACGGATGGACACACGGCTTGTTTACAAACGAGTTTTGTAATCCACCCTTCTGAAGGCTTCACTCCTATACCGACGGTCACGGTTGGGACACGTTGCTTGAGAACTAGGGCTCTGGCTCTTGGTTTACAGAGGCGCACTCCGTAAAGATGATTACAAAGATGTACAAAAAAATCTGTTCACTCTGATGGGTGGATGCGTGCGGCAAGATGGGATTTTAGCTTATATGGGGAACCAGTATATGGTTACTAAGATGATATAGAGGTTGGCATTCCCAGCTTTGCTGCATCAACTTCTTTTATTGATAGCTATGGTTGCCAATGCATCCAAACAAAGCCATCTTGAAGAGGCAGGGCAGTGGGCAAGAGCGAAACGATAATAAAAACACGAAACGACAATAAATAAGCAAGACAGCGATAATTTTAGCTGTTCTGCGGAACAGCGTTAATTTTGCAGGTCAAGTCCTAGGGATAAATAATTTTCAAAATTATTTTTTTTTATTTATTTTAAATATTTTTTTATAAAATTATTTATTTTAAAAAAATATATATTTAATTTTAGAATTAAAAAAATATATTTTATATATTTT
>VSDK01017472.1:2378-21620 GCA_009767595.1 Symbiodinium kawagutii | reverse complement strand
TCAGCAGCGAATGTTGTTGACTCAGCTGCTGCATCCTGAAACGCGTCATGTGCAGATCGCAGGTGGTGAAAAGTGTGGTGCTGCAAAAAGGAGCGGAAATCTAAAAAATGTTATCTGAATATTGGAGATGATATGAGATAATAGATAGTTTTGAGCTAAGTGTGGGTGATTGCTAGTTCATTTTGGGGTTGTCTCCATAAAGACTCAATATACTCAATTATCATCAACTATCCACCAAATATCAACGCTGGTCAGCTTTTGCAGCAAATCAGTAGCTGTAGGGCTTCTATTTTTCATTGGATGGTTCTACTGAGAGACCAGCCAAAATCGGAAGCACTGACATTCTGAAGAATTGAACCAGTCAGTAAGTCTGGTGTCTCGCTGTGGTTCAATGACCCAAAATGGTACAGTAGTGATGAAGACACGCACATTTTAAAATATTACAAGCCATGCATGCTCGATGGGTTGGCATTTTTGATACATACTTCTTACTCCTTGCCTGGTTGTTTTGTATGTCTTCACAACCTGCTAATATGTGTGCACAATTGTGCACAAATTGCAATATTACACACACTTGTGACTGTGAGGACAATTGTCAGAAAACATGGTGCCCTCCACACAATGTCATGTAGAGTTGTCATGTGCGGTTGCCCAGTAAACGTCAAGGCAATACTTCCAAATTTATTTATTGGTGGCGGCAACACATCAAACTAATCAAAATACAACCTGCGGACGCGCATTTAAACAATTTTCCTACAATCTCCCACAGGCCGAAATCCATCAGTCTGGAGAGCAAGCCGCGCAAGAAGCGCACACAAACAGAAGAATCAGCAACGCAAACCAGCAAGCTGGTTTGATATCCGTTTCTACTGTGTTTCCTAAAATAATGCATTTTCTGTGAAGTGAACTTCCCCTCCCGCGTCCCCACTGGACTCCCCACTGCGACTGGATCTGCGGCAGCATCGCTGGAGGAACTTGTGACCTCAAATGAACTGGGCGACGGAGTCGGTTCGAGGCTGACGCCGGCTTTGCCATGCGATGTGTTTGTTCTTCTCGTTAGCTTTCCACATTTGAGGGTAGAGTTGCAATGGTGTGGTAGGAACATGTGGGAACAACATCAACCATGTTTAAGGCCGAAACTTCTGCACCTGCTGTTGCAAGTGCTGCATCTGTTCGACCAGCAAGGCCTTGATCGCAGTTCACAATGCCGCAGTTCAACAGCTACAGAATTGTTTCCGTCAATTGTATGCAAATAGGTGGAGATGCCATGGTTGAACGTGATGGTTTTGCCAAAGTTGGAGCTGCACGTGAGCAACGTTGTGCTTTCTGTGGGTTCCCACTGCTCTGGGTTCCATGCCATCTGCTCTTCAGCCCGTTTCTCCAAGTCCTGCTGTTCTTGCAAGAGCTGTTGCCTCAACGATTCAGGTCATTCCCAGCAGATCCCAGCGGCACTCAGATACAGTGGTGTTTCAGGTGACCATGGGATCCCAGGCTGCTACACTTCTGTACTCCCGCAAGGCATCAAAGCCAACACCATTGGATCATCCTTTCGTCGCTGGATGGAGTTGCCAAAATGATGACAATCCCCTCTGTGCGCCAGAAAATGTCATCTAATCACCAACAAGAGCAATTTTCCTCAAAATAGGTTAGGAAGGGTGCAATAGCCCTAAAAAGCTGCTGTCGTACCCGATCATTGAAGATCAAACAGCTGTGTTGATGATAATAGGCTTCTGGCTGGGCACCGACCGACCGACCCATCGACTTGTTGCATCTGCTTACATTTTGACAGCCGAAACCTGGTGGAAACCTGGTGGGTTTCATCATCCTCAGCATCCGACTCCTTTGATTCCCTTGGTGCTGGTGGGGCTTTGGGAGGCCTCAGTACTGTCGGTAGGACTCTGTACTTATCAACAGGGAACAGGGCATCTCAGGACGTCATGGCTCCGTACAACGACTTAGAAGGACTTCAACGAACTTCGAGTTGAGAGTAACTTGAAAGTAACTTTAAACACTTCAACAAGTAACTCCCATTTTCCGCAGGGCACTTGCGTCGCTGAGACTGCAACAGCACAACTCGTGGCGGCACCTCGCTCGGAGACCATGGAGCCGCAAAGACTCCAAGCTCCAAACTCTGCAGTGCTGATGCTACCCATGGTTACTTGATGTTACTTCGTATTACTTAGATTTACTTAGTATGTTACTTGCCTCTTTAGATTTGTGCTTTCTGCTTTCTTGTGCTCCAGCATGCTTTCGACATCTTTCAACAAAACCTGCTCGAACTTTGTGCCTACACCATCCTACTTTTCAGTTGGAGTCTCTTCGCCATTTAAACACATACCCTTCGAATTGAGATGAACAAAGATTTCAACTTTCAGATTGTAAGCTTACCCTACAGGGTACCCAGTCTTGTTGGCAACATTATCATGTATCTTAACCACTGAGCGCCCTCGCCACTTGAGCGCCCATTGGCTTTGGCCGTGGTACTGCCTTTCCAGGGCGATAGGATTTGCAACCAATCTTCACATTGCTATTCGTTGTGGTGGCACGCTCTGGTTCATTACCTCACAATCACTTGCCTGCACATTCACCGTGTTCGGCTGAACACCTGACAATGCGCAAGATCAAACGTTCAAGCATGTGTCGCACAAATTGGTCTCAAGACATGATTTAAGATGATCATGATGAATTAAAATGACTTAAGTACATCCCAAGCCCAAGCATCAAGTCGGTGCCATTGGTGGACAAACTCCCGCTTCAGTGGGTGGGTAATAGGCTTATAGATGCTTATAGATGCTTATAGATGCTTATAGATGCTTATAGATGCTTATAGCTTAGATGCTTGTAGCATAAGGATGTTTGTTTTGACTCCACATGGCTCAGGGTTTCAACATACCATGGTAGGTGGCACGCCACTCAGGCCTGGATCTCCTGGCCTTGGAAGGCAAAATCAATTCCCAGTTTGCCAAGTCCGACTGCTCTGGGGCTTTCTCAAGATAGACCAAAAAAAATGGATGGTTTACTTCTCTCTACTTAGTTTACTGTTATATACAGTAAATCATTGATCACCTGGATGATTTGGGGGGCCCCCTATTTTGAGAAACACCCCATATGTGTTCATCAAGAAGTTTGTTGGAGCGAAATCACATGCAACTAGGGGCACTTCCACATCATTCAAGTGCTGCCGTGTACAATCTACCAAGACTCAGCTGACTGCAATTTGGATGTTGGGTCGAGTAGAGGGTCCAAAAACAGCAGTCCTTTTCCAGAACTAAAGGGGTACACAAGTCAAACATCCCAAAACAGAATCCGGTGAAACTCATCACTTTGCTGTCCAAATAGATGGTTCACCTTTCAAGCCCTGCGAGGGAAGTTAATTCATGTTAATTCTCATAACCGGCAAATGTCTAAACGTGTCCGTCACGTCGGTCCAATTCAGTTCCTGACCCTTCTTCCCATGATCGCTTTGGCTGCTGCCTCACAATTTTCATGCCTTTTCT
The DNA here is from genome assembly GCA_009767595.1 of Symbiodinium kawagutii. Lineage (NCBI taxonomy): Eukaryota > Dinophyceae > Suessiales > Symbiodiniaceae > Symbiodinium > Symbiodinium kawagutii. Next base: position 18,123 of record VSDK01017472.1, on the reverse strand, counting down.
GTATCTGTTATGATCTCATGATTCTGGTTGTACTTTGCCTCAAGTAGCCAATCTAGCCAATGTCGCTCCTTGTTAGCAATGGATATTTTGGGCCCTGAGATTCTCAGCGACTCATTTGTCAGGAAACACAACAAAATCAACGAACCAAGAATAGAGATCTACTGCTGAGTTGTACTACGCTCTTGTTTCTCTCATCTGACTGTTGCAAAGCACACATTCATAAATTAAACCACATTTGGACAAACTTTTGTCAGCAAAGATCTCTTCAAGGTCTTTGTTTGTTTGCGCCATGACGTTGGAACACAGTCATCATACCATATTTAGTCATGACACTCCTAATCTGTACACATAAACATAATAATAGCATGATAAACGTTATTCATGGTCTTCCGTGGTATCAATGGCTTCAAATACAGGCTCTGACAAACCTAACCGGATCTCAGCTTGCTGCGCAGCTGTAGTGGCACCCTGAAAAGCTTGTCACAATGCGCAGGATTGAAACTTCTGTGACTCTCACACTACTGTGGCGGGACCTGTTAGACCGCTGATTCTAACACATTCTAACACCTGCAGGTCAGCGTTCACAAACAATCAACAAAATCAACAACGATGACAACAAGAACAACCACTTCCAACATCCTGCCACAAAGCAAACACATCGTTGATTGTTTAATATCCATGAACATCATGAACACAGTCCCTGAAAATGAACTCTACGATTTCTCCACGTAGTCAACATAAATACAATCTTCAACAAATATCATGACAGTTTCTCCATTGTCAGCTAAGCTCATGCTGAAGATATGATGCAAACAAGGCCCTGGCTGGTGCAGAACTAGGAGGTGGTGTACCTGGACGGCAAAGTGCAACAAAAAAGCTTGACATGCACCCATACTGCCACAAGAATAGGACAAATCTTCAACGAATCTTAGTCAAACGTGCGCCACTAGTATGTACAATATGTAAACTGTATATATATATATATGCGCTATATGTGCGTGTGTGTTGAACCTCATTTGGGGAAAGGTCGATATCAAGAGCCCTCCAGAGTCCGAACATCCAACTCCAGCCAGGCTGTATTGATGAAATATCAAAGATTAGCAACTATATAGAAAATGAGCACGCAAAGCGATATTATGCGATATTCAATGGGCTTTGATAACCGTAGATGTGGCCAATTGATATTTCAATAGCTTCCATATGCTTCCATGCAACGTGGAAGCTGGGACCTAAAGTTTGCGTCGTTGGCACATCCAAGATGCGATCAGCCCTTGGCACACTCATTTTGAAGGTCGGAATTCTGGAGATGTGGCCAGTGTGGAAACCAAGAACATTGCTGGGCAAGAACCACTATGTGTCAGCATCATTCAGCATGCATGTATTTCTTGTAATATCTTCTTGTTTACTACGTGATTGTATCAGATCAAATAGATGTTCAATGGTTTTTCAATCTTTTTCAAAACTGTTCAAAGTTCACAAACCGATCCTTCTGGGGCTGCAGCTGGGGTGCCCCACTGATGGACTTGGGTGCAGCGGCAGCTTGAGCTTCCGCAGCTCTTTTACGAGCCTGACTCCAATGACTCCAAATGACTCCACCCGATGGGCTTCAGGGCCATTGCAACGGTCACATGGGATGCACATGGGATGTAAAAGTAGCATGGTATGAACAAGCAGGGTATCGATGATTATTGTTTTCAGATGTTACAGAAATGATCATGACTCATTGAGCGCAACCTCCAAGCTATTCTCCAAAATGCACTTACTTGATCATACTTGTACCGTGCTTGCACCCAATGAAAATACAAAGCTTCAGATTCTTGTTGTGGAGCGGGGAGCGTTCACGGAATCTCTATCTCCAGCTTGCAAACCTCTCCTTTTGCAGTTGAATAGTTTGCAATACATCTGTGCCATTGCCAAAGGTATACTTGGACATAGGTTTGCGAAACTATGATGGATGGGCTGACTAACTTTCAGCTGTCCAAGTGGTTTCAGCTCTGCCACTCGGGAACGTCCCAAAGCAAATTGATCATGTCTGCGCACTCTTTCTATCTGAGAAGGGCAACAGCGCTTTGATTTTTGAGGAGTGAAAAGAGTTGCTGAGCAATCGAGCTGTCTACAAGGGTCAAATCAGCGATTCATTTATAGAGATCACAATGGAACAATGAAATCACCAAGCAGCCAATGCGCAGTTCAGTACGGCTTCACAAGCGCATCGACCATCGACTGATTCGACCATCGGTGGGGAGCCTCCTCCATCAACTTGGCTTCCTTCTCCTCGCGTGCAGCTTTGGACCTTGGAGCTGCGCGGGAGGCGCAAAAAGCCATTAGCTTCACAAATTGGACAAAGCATTGGCATAGCGTTAGCTTCATTATTGGACACGTAGAGTAAATACACATAAGCCCAATATGAACCTCGTTGCACCTTCACAACAATGGACCTTGACACACTTTATTGCTTTTCTTCATGTGCTTCTGACAGAAAAGGACAGTTTGACAGTATCCATTGATCTCTAAACCAAGGTTCGGTCCATCAGCTTTGCAGTTCGATTCTCCGGGGCTCCTTGTCAACTCCCTTCATGGGCTCCCTTATGGGCTCTTCTGGATGGGCTACCTGGATGGGCTCCCGGGCACACTGAGAATCTGAGCTCTTTTCCTTGGCATCGAGGGACACAGCTAGGCAGTGGGAGCTCAGGATGTCCTGTCAACCATGGATCTTCGAATGAAATTGATTTCACACCTGGTTGGAAGCAGGATCTTGCCACACTTTTGTGGTCCTTAGCTACCCCCTTTTGTGTCGTTTGTGCCATATTGATATTTTGTGAAACTGTACAGTCATGCTTTCAACCAAAGCAAACGCAGCCTATAGAACCTACCGTGAAGATATGTAACCAAATTTGCTGCCGGAGAAAAACCTGGGCAATTCCTGGTCGGATGAATGAGTACGAGTATGTTTAGTTTCATCAGTCAAAACATGTCAAAACTATCTATATAACTTCTTTTTGGCCTTCTAATGTTTCCACCGCTTTATCATCAGCTATCTATCTATAGCTTGAGATCAGTCCGTTTATCAACCATATCCATCTCTGATCTAGCCAACCAGCCAACCAGCTAAGCCAACCAAACCACCTTCCAAACCAACCAACCAGATTAAACGTGTAATGCAACCAATACAACAAACATACATCCACATTGTGTGTTTGTATCCCCATGTGTCATGCATCAGCAAGCAAGTCTGAAATCTATCATTCTATATCATATCTATATCAACTCCAAATCATAAAACAATCAAGCAAACCGGTCAACCAGCCGACAACGTCTTACCAACAGAGAACTCATGACATCTTTGCATTTACATCTTTGACATGAAGATTACAAAAGGAAACTAGAGACCGATCATGTCAGGGCTCCAGCCACTTTTTTCTAGCTCTCAAGATGTCCGGCAAGCGGTATGTCTAATGGCACCAACAGAGGCAACGCCTTGAAAAGGCAGAAGCAACAAGGCATCAGCGCTGTGCGGCTCCTGTGAGAATTGTGTAACATGTAAACTATCGTCACCCTTTGCTATACTGCTCAAGGTCAATGCAGTCCATTGTAAGGCTGATCAAATGCACAAGAACAGTAAATTGGATCGTAAAATTTTTGTAAATTTAGTGGCCGGTTCTTATATTTCCAGATTATTTCCAATTAGCATCAAGTCGCCACATGATCTTTGCCCTATGTTCACAGATATGCCGCATTGCGCTGCAGCAAATGGCTGGGCACTCCCAACTCATCGGACTTTCGATGGTAGGTCTCCAGAAGACTCTGAGCCTTCTTCGGCTGCAACTCTCTGGACCTCAAACCATGGGGAAACAATGGGGAAACCATGGGGAAACCTTGGGACACCATGGATCTCTGATGGGCTCTTGAGACATGTGCCTTGGCGCTATGGTTTCTCCTATGGGATTGTCCACGAACTTGCTTGATTTCTGAAAGCTGACATCTACACCCTGTGAAGTATTATAACAGCTTGCCCAAAAAGATGTTTGGGTGAGAGGTAAGTGGGGCCTGTATCCATCAACGGAACATTCACTGAGAGCTGCAAAGCTGCTGCTGGCCTGTTGAAAAGCATTCTGCTGAGGGGCTCTTTCAGCGGCAAAACCTGACAGTAGGATCTGGTTTCTATGTGGGTAAATGTGCAAAAAAGCTGGGTAAACAATCACCCACTCAGCTGTGGTACTTGTTTCTGCATTGTGAGTTGGATCCGGCACTTTTCATGCATCATCAACATCAAAAGCCGCAAACACCTGCTGCTGGATCATCACGAAATAAATATACACTGTATAATATACGAAGATACAATAATGTACATCGCAGGTGTCCCAAGTCAAATATTGAATGCCACAATTGCACTCCCACACAAGACAATCGTCCAACAGAATGCACTTCGTGGCAGCATCCATCTTGAAACTCAAATCGTCGACTGCTGCCAGGTATGCCTTTGTATTTCCAGGTTTCACAGACACCGTCGGCCCCGTGGGACTAAACCTCGATGCGATGTGCAAAATGGGCTTGGAAACATCAGCAGCTCAATAGGAAGGCAAGTCACTGCCGATCTTCGCACTCAATTTTGACATTGCAGCAGCGTCAGCCATATCAAAGGGGGTCAGTCTGCTCAAGCTTGACTTGTACTCCAGTAAATATTCACCAAAACAAGTCAGGACGGCGGTGGCAAACAGGACTTAACCTACCAGGATGTAAAAATTTGACCTTGACCTTTGAGCTCCAAAATCTGCTGGGGGCATTGCAATTACCCACAATGTTTAGTGACGTGTATGCTAAGTATGCTCCTGTGATTCTTTCCAATCATATTCATATATATATATATATATCCGGTATCATTTCATGCTGTGCACTTGCAAAAACCCTTAGGGTCACACTGAACCAGGACGCTGAATATGATGGCCAAACATGGCAGGTGCACAGTTTCAACAACACAAATCGTGCCTGTTTGCCCTGCACTGATCCCATGTTTACAGTACGAGTACAAATTGAAAGTCACAACAACAGGTTTCAAAATGTTCCAAATCCGATTTGTGGACTGCTTCGCAATTGGACTGTACTCCCAATTCAGAACAATTCTATGCGGCAAATGCGATCTAGCTGACAACCTCTGACTCAGCTCCAGTCATCATCTCTGATCCCTGGAATGCGCCACGTTTTCCACTTGATTCTGGGTGCCAGGCTTGTCCACCATGAAGCACCTCGGCATTACAATGTTGACGGCAGCTGCAACGATGACGATAGTAAAATCACCGGTGCACTGCTCAGTATATCTGAGAGCTCGACTGCAACGACGGTGGTAGTAGTAGCCATAGTTTTCTTAATGATGATGGCGATATTGATTGCGACAAGCATGAATGATAATGATAAACCAAAGTAACACACGAACACCATGATGATTCTGAGAATTGTGAGCGATGATCATTCTTCGGCAGAGCCATTCCAACTGAAATGTGAGTTGAAGAAACCACAGGTCCATGTTCTTCAGGAGGGGCCATATCCATGCATTGAAAACTTATCTTATCTTCACTCTCATGCCAGTCTTCTGATAGTGATATCAGTCACTTTTCTCCAGTCAAAGGTATGAATACGCCGATTTCTGACTTTTCATCTTTTTCCTCAAATCGATTCCACATCCAAATCTTCTTGGGTTTCAACCACGGGAACTGGACCCAGAGTGCAATCTGAACCTTCAGTGGGTTTGGCTCATTCTTCAGGGCTACCATCACCAGGAACATTTGCATAGGATAGCATAGGTATAGGGGGTGCTTTTCTTCAGAATGAGAGTGCCAAAACCAAACAGCAAGAATATATTGTCTAATCAGCAAGCCACGTTTCAGACATTTTCGGAGTACCTCCAAGTGTCACCGTGCGCTCTGGTCCAGGCATCCCTGCTCTGGCCACAATGACAATAGGTCCGCAAGGTCACCGTGATCCTGCGACTGGAGGCCGAACAGTCTGCAGCAAGGCTTTGAAGTTCCAAACAAGAACATCGTCAAAAACTCACATTGAAGTTCCATCCTGATTATCCTGTTTATCTTTCACAGTTCATGGGACTGTTGCCCTTTGGCACTGGACGGGCTTTGACAATTCAATTTCCTTTTGAGTGGGAGATTGGAGAAGCAGGAAAAATAATTCAATAAGACATGGACTCTGCGACATACCAAGACGGAAATCTGCATAGGGGCGCTTCATCTCCTTGGTCTACGGTTTCATTTCGGGATTGTTCACCACCTGATACATAGTCTATGATTCTGAAATAAGATGAAGCTGCATTAGCAAAAGAATGCAAAAGAAAACGAGATATGGCAATGCACTTGCCGATCAAAATGATCACAAGGAGGGGTGCAGGGATAGCCCCAAGGCAACAAATCAAACATCCTCAACTTCAACGCAACAAATATGCCAACTTTCATGCGAAACTGCTGAAGACTCCTGCAAGCCCAAGCGGCTCCTCAGTGGAAGTGCGGCTGTAGTCATGTTTCATCGCTCAAGCAGTTAGACACTAAAGGGCTGCTCCCCGCGTATTTGGCCATATCACTGATGCATAGGCTATATCAACGTTAAGATCTTTCCTATATCAAATAGCAACTTTAAGAAATTCCATGGATCATGCTGCAAAACAAAATAGTATACAGTACAGCAGTGCAGCAGAACCACAACCATGAAGAATCTATTTGTTACATTGGACAGCACCTTTGCCGCCCAGGTACTTCTCAAACACAGTGCCAAAGGTGCGCTCAAAGTTACTGGGCAGCTCCTAGCCGACTTGGACATCAAGATGCTGAATCTGTCCTGATTCAATTTTATCATGATCAGCCTCCCTTTGTCCGAAGGATCAGCAGAATTCACCCACTTTTTGGAGTTCGAAGAAATGGCACATCAAAATTCTGTACCACAACGAGTCGGCAAAGTTACTGCCTTACCCCATCCCAGACCTATCTCAGTTCTGGCAGTGTCTCCTTTAGACCCATCCAAGGTTTGCCAGACTTGAGGATTGTGCGACGAGCAGCCTGGAAGATCCATAGCGTGAGAGCCAAAGATTCTTCAAGTCATGGTAACAGACAATGAGTCCGTTTGGAAAGGAATAAATGGCAAATTGCCAACCATGTCAATTGATAATCTGCCAAACTGCTTAGTCATTTTGAGGCAAAGATGTCAATTGGGAGATGGTGGGGGTGTCATCTGGTTCTAGTTCATTTGAATACTTGTATCACGGGTCTCCGTCAAATCTGTGCTTGCCGCAGCACCTGCATGGTAGTGGTGACAAATTTCACAAAATTGTCATAGTCCTTGTTGCTGCGGTCCGGCCTGCAAAACAAGCATGTGCCCTCGCCAAAGTAGGGCAAATCAAGCAAATCCACACACACACACACAGGTCACGAGCACGTCGAAAAAACGTATGTGCCTGTAACATCATAATCAGTACTGTTAAACACCGGAAGGATCACGATCTATTATCAACAAATACTCTTAGGATGTGATTATGAAATATTATGAATCATATTGACTGTTGCGAGGCATTTTCAACAATGAACTGTCACCTGGGAAGCATAAACGAAAGCCACCCCCTCCGCACAGCTTGGCTCCGACAGCAGAATCCACGTTTCTCTTTGCTGTATTTGTGTGCTCATGTTTTTGCACGCTGTGGACCTGGGGGGAAACCCCCCACGCTCACCAAGTTGCTTAAGTGGTACAAATCCCAGATTGAGAAAACGCATCCTTCTCCCCAAGCCAGACTCACTTCGTTCGTAGTACAAAACTTTAGCATACTTTTTAGCATCCTTTCACGGAGTCTGTCGGCTTTGGTAATTCCGGCTGAGTAGTCAGCGATCATCCAACGAGGCCTTGCCTCTCCTCACTAACCGCCGCAGCTTCAGCACTACCTGGCATGTTGGAAGGTACACTGACATGTTCTCCGTGCTAGTATCGGTGTTTCTTTTCCCTAGTAAAGGTTGTGAGCCCTTGCCTTCTTAGTCATCACTCAAACATCTGAAAACCTTCACATACCAATATAAATGTGAGCCGTCATACGACTCATCATTTGTTCACCATCATTAGGGGATTGTATTTGGGAGAAAATTGATAATGGACTTAAAGCAAACCTCGTGTCACAATTCCAAGCAAATGGTACAGGTTTCAACATCATCAGATCGAACCCACGAAGTGCGATGTCTTAACTTGGGTCTTTCTTCAGCTCCTGCATGGCTCGGATCGACATTGCTGGAATCCACCATGGGTAAAGTTTTGTAATCCGGACTTGCTGCCCATCACTTCACAGCTGAAACAACAAACATTAATTAATCATGACCTGAAAATGTCCAAGATGAACAGTCTACATCACTCGCCCACGATATCCCACGATAGCGGCTTCTTGTGGCAATTGCAGCCACAAAACAGGAATGCAACATGAATTAGCCAATCAATCATTGTTGTTGCTATAATCGCAGCCCAGCTACTGATGCGAGAACTAGTAGCACATTTCCATTCTCTATCACATTTTATCACTGTTTACATCTTTCCATGATTTTCCATTATTACTATTTCCATCTATCTCCATCTATTTACCATTTGCAGTGCCATCATTCACCAGGGGCTTTCAAACAACGATTCACTACTAACCCCAGCTGATCAACCCTTGTGGTGCCCGCCTGGAGAGCTTTTGCCACCCTGTGCGGCCAACGGCGTAACGGTTGAGGAGTTCACCATACCCGACAGCCAACCATCGCATGATGTTGCCATGTTCCAGCCATGTTCCATCCATGTTCCATCCATGTTCCTGGTCCTGTTCTATTCTTGCTTTTGACTCGTGGCTATCTCTGGCCCCAAAAAAGTTTTTACTAACACATGGTCAGAAACACACACTATTAGCACGTGACTCGTGTGGTCGGACTATCATTGCTTCGATGCATTGCCGGTGTAGTTCAAAGCGTCACCTTCACATTGAAGTTGCTGCTCACAGAACCTGCGGCTTGACAAGCGACCGTTGGGATGCTGATTCACATAGGACCTTGAGCTTGACTGTACCTTCTTTCTGAAGATCTTTCCGGGTTGTTTTTTGAGTGATTATAGCTTTTTCACTTGAAACCAGGTATGGGTCCATCAGGTACCGGTTCATCAGGTACAGGTCCCCCAAATGATGCCCATTGATTTTCAGCTCTTGAATCCCCAGGCCAAGGTTAGGGTCAGATTGACCCAGTTGCCTCCAACCATACCCTTGATCTATGAGCCTTTTGGGTAGCCATCACTGTCTCAAAAACACAATCTCATGGATTGCAAGAGATTGAGTTCATGATTTTGGGAGGTGAGTTGAACAAGTAAATCATCCCGTGAAAGCAATGCTGTCCGTCAACGTGTACTAGGTCACGAAGCAGTGCTATGAAAAAGTCATTGAAAATCCCCAGAAATCCTTGAGCCCTGCCCTGCCTTTCGCTTTGGGCATGCCCTGCATCACCATGGCTTTGGGCGCTGTCACCACTGTGGGGTTTGGCACTGGCATTGCCATGGAGTTCGACACTGCCGTGGGCACCGTGCTTTGCAGTGCACCTGGCTGCCTGCAAGGAGGGAGCCGCTGGCAACAAGCTCAGGTGTGCCATTGATACCAGCTGTGCGTCCAAAATCAGGGGAACTGGGAACATGTGATTCAATGATATTGAATGATGTTGAATGATATCAAATGACATTTAAATGCGGGCTATATCATTTGTTATCAGGTATCATTATCATCAGCTGGTTGCTTGGGTGGTTATGATCAACAAGTGGCAAAGAACTAACAGGAGAACGGTGGTGGCAGCGCAGCACATCCAACATGACTATATATTGGGTTTGTGTGGTGGATATCAAAATCATCCAACATGGGAAATGAAGTTGTGAACAGCCAGCAGTCTGTTCCAGGAATACTCAACATTATTCACTCCACTAGTGTTGGGGATAATGAATCTAACAGGTGATGGGATTTGCTGTAAACTATGACCTGGGAGCCTGGCTTTTTATCCGCAAACCATAAGCAATATCAATATCTGAGATGATATCTCGTGGTTACCATCCCATTGACATCAGAAACAATCCCAAATCAACCATTGAAAGAGTCAAACCAAGGTTTCTCGGACACTGTTCTGTTCATTGGACACACCTCGCTGCGGCCAAATTGTATTATCGCCTGTATGGATTGGTCCGGATGCTTGTTGATGACTTCAACTGATGCGGTTCAGATCTGCTGGCTGCCTGAAGGCTGGAGCAATCTCTGTGCCTGCTTTGCCAGCACCTCACAAGGCATCAGTATCAACAGTGAGGTCTAGAAGTGATGAATGAAACTGAAGTTTCAAGTTCAATGCCCAATAGAATTGATGGTTGCATAAGCAACATTGTCTGTTTTTTGGTCTAATAATTCCTTGGTCATGAACCTCAAGTCCATTCAAACCACTAGCAGCTACTAGCAACTACAGGCAGCTAGTAGCATTCAAGAAGCACTAGCTTGAAGGAATTTGGGATGTCCACTATGCAAACAGCAACTTGGGTCCAGCATGGTCCAGTTGGACATCAGCCGTCCGCGCCTTTGGCAGCGATGGCACTCTCACCCATGGATCCCATGGACCTTGGCTAAGCTTAACCACTCGAAAATCCACAGCAGGGCATATATTTTTATGTGGGGGAAGGAAATCTTTCAGGATTTGTTGCATAGCTGGGTGTTGCTTGCGTGCCGTGGTTTGACACATCTTGAATGGCTTTACAGCATTTCAAAAGTCTTTACAGCATTCTATAGCTAACAGTCTCATTTTGCAGTATGTTTGCCGCATTCTGCAGCATTCTGAAGGAGACACCGTGAATTTGGCATAGTGTTTGCAACATTATGGCGCACAATGGGGTGAATGTATGGCTGTGTTGAATATGCAAGACTCACCCCAACATTTTGCAACATTTCGGGATTAGAAAAGCGTTGTTGGCATTGTTGATCCTCCTGTTGTTGGTGTTGTTGGTGGTGTTTGTTGCCATTAGGATCCATGAGGTGTTCTTGTTTCCTCTTATAGTTCAGCTTAATGGTTTAAAAACGACGTTCGAGGGATGTTGATGGGGGAGTGTATTGTTGTTGGTGGTAGTAGGGACTTGCGCCCGTCATCAATCTTCTGAACTCACTGAGAGTGGAAAGGCAACAAATCAATACAAATCGCTTTGCAAATCAGTGAAACTGAGTGAAGTAAGCAAAGCGAAGAAAATTCGAGAAGCAGGAAAGCAAGAAAATAAAGAAATAACAAAAAAACAAAACAAACTTAAAGAAGCAAAAAAGAATCAAGCCGGGCAAACAATCTCAAAAGTAAAGAATAAAAACTTCCCTAATCAAGCAGCAAAAATGAATCGCTTTCCGAATAAACATGTGTGCATTTTGGAGAACCTCCATGACCACACATTCAAAGATGGTACAACTCTCGTCATGCGTATGATGAAACAAGCAGAAATTAAAGCATGTCCAGCAATGGTGAACGATAGCAAAATATTAATGATTGCCATCTATGGTTGGTGACCAATTGCTAATTGCGAAGTCATGGTTCATATTTTGGATTGCACGTGATTCAAACACCTCATGCATATCTGACCTGCCAGCTAGGTGTTCCTGCATTAGTGTATCGCTGGGAAACGCTGCCATCATTGAGGACACTGCCAGCCATCTGTTGTCGCCTCCTGCGAATCCTCCTGGCAAATCGAGGCAATGTGGGGACAGCTGTTGTTAGTGCAAAACTATTTACAATGGAGTGCCAGTGACCACTGGTGTCAAACAAAGCAACTGTGTGCTTGTATGATCTTGTATTTGTATCACCATACGATACTTCTGGGATCCCAAACGTTCGCTCCTTTTGGCTTTCTTGGTGAACGATACTGGTTCCACTTCCGGCATGCTCAGTGGACATCCACAGCATGTCCTCTTTCCACATGGTCATATCATCTGAGAAAACCGTCAAACGCTCCGCTCAAACTCAAATATTAACTGGTCACATCCTCCCCTCTCTTTACTCCTGTGGTTCATGCCAGGAACCCGTGGACTTGTCCCACCACTCATCTCCGTCATAGCCTGAGAAAAACTGAAGTGACCATGTTCCATCATGTTCTATCTCAATTCCAGCAGTGTCCAAAGAACTCCTTGGAGTGATTGAGCAAGGCAAGTTCCAATAATCAGAGAGCTAAAAATGGATAGTATCATACGTCCAGCATGTTCAAATAAAGCGCTTCATGACTGGGAAGGAGTCTTTATGACCTCAATCTGAACCTCTGCAACTCTTTCCATCGGTGGAGTTGTGATCCAACCCTTGTGGCCATTGCTGATGACATCTGATGACAGGATGCTACAGGCCTCCCCAACTCGCGTCCCAGGTGGCTTCTCCCCAGCTGGCATCTCCCCAGCTGGCGTTTCCCCAGCTACCTGGCGAGGTCGCCCGAGCTGAAGCTGTGCGTGTTTAGTGCGAAACGGCTGAGTCGGGTCGACTTCCGAGTTTGAACGTGCCTTCAGGGTTATACGCGTACACAACAGCTGCATCTGCAAACAATCAAGTTGTAGACAAATTGGTGACAACTGATAGAATCTTATAGGTTGATAGCTCGTTGTGTCATGCCATGTTCCAACAACTGTGGGTCACAATGGTAACAAATGGTATCAGTCGAGATGTCTTCGCCTTGGCCGACTCCCCAAGACCTCAGCACCGTTCAAAGTGTGACAATGACATGACAGTGACATGACAATGACATGGCAATGACATGATAATGACAGGTTAGTCCTGGTTGGTGGTTGGACATGTTTCAACATGTTTCAACCATCCAACTCCCCATGCTGGTCAAGTGGCTTCATCTAAAGTTCCTGAAACACATTTAAACTTCATTGTGCTTTGCATTGCCTAGTTGGATTTCGCTGAGAAACCACATGGCTAAAGGACACTCCTAGCTGGATCTTCGGGCGAGCCAGGTCTCAACCTGTGACCATGAAACTGAAAGAGATGTAGTGGTGCCATGTCGTGCCTCAGATGTTTCTTTGCTCATCTTTAGAGAACTATGAATGGACATGAATTCAGCATCTACAAAAGAACAGCTGGGGATTGCTCTAATGCTTCTCAGTAATCCCTGTGCACCAGAGAACCAGACGGCATCCGCAGGGGACAGGCAGCAGGTTGGCTAGGGTTCTCTCAAGCTTTTGTATGCTTGGAAATGCTTGGAAGCTGAGGGTTTGGCAACTTGCTGTCCATAGATAGAGCCCCCAAAATCATAATTTTGGCACTGTTGGGGGTTACCACTATGGATAAGTGACACAACATTCCAAAATTCTGCACACTTCACCACACAATTTGCTTTGCTGTTTCTGTATCTGCTGGCGCTTTGACGTTGTCTGGATCGCAAGATATCCAATGCTGAGAATTGCTGAAACAAACATTCTGAGTTGCCAATGTTGATCATCACTTGGCTTAATAGAGCCAGGGACTGCTTGCAGCCCGAAGCTGGCAAGAAATAGGGATACCCTACTCTATGGATCTCGATGGGTACTGTAATGGATGGCAATATCATGTATAGTATCAACTCCAACAAAATCGGAAAAATGAAACTATTGGAACTTGGATTAAGAAAATATAAGAAGATAACACCACCGTCCTCAAATGATCCGTGAAATCTGTGGTCAACGACAAGGGTTCCCCTATGCTCTCATTGGTGGCACCATGAGGCCCTCTGACCCTCTAGGAGCCCAGCTTGAGCACGCGGCGATGGATGATAAGCAAACAATGATTCAAACGCAAAACATCCAGGCGTGTTTTGGCGTGCCAATGTTAGCTGTTAGTAATGATCACTGTGTTGTGCATTGCTGAACTGTTGAGCGAAACTATGATTGCTTGCCGATGCCGCTGCCACAAAGGATGCCAGTGATCTGATGGACCCATTGGGCGTCCTGTGGGTCAAAAACTCACAAAATTCACTGGTGAACTTCGACACTTTTGACCTCGCTTCATCGCGTCAAATGTGCGGCACGCAAGGTCTACAGTCGTTCAATAGACCCAAACACGTGTGCAGGAGTTGTCCATGAGTTGTCCATGTACCTCTCAGCAGAGTACTTTCATTCTCAAGCATATCCCGATGAATGGCCTGGCGGCACTCAATGCAACCCAGTGGTGAACCTGGGAATTTGATCCAAAAAGAAGCGATAGACTATAGATATCGTCCATCGCAGAACCAATACAAACAAATTGGAGTGGAATCACTATTGGAGTCTCACTCGCTTGATCTTGGAATGCGGGGAGCTTATATTGGTTGGCCTGAGTGAAATTTTGTAGTACATCTCGTTGTCTTGCAGTTCAAGGCACCTGCTGCTGGGATACCATCATATATCAACAATCACCTTATTGGGCCCTGAACTGCAACTGTCATGTGCAGTATCAGCTTCCTAAGCATGTTACGATGTCCGAATCGACGGCTTCTCGAATGAAAGAGCTCATGGTGTTTGAACAACAATCTGCATGTGCATCTGCTCATCCCATTTTTGACATCTCCGGCATCACACAGTATCAAACAAACATCCAAAATAAGTATCAATGATGCTTTTATGCACAAACTCGTGACCCATGAACACGAAAAATTGCCGAGTTACACTAATATACACTGGTCGGTGAATACATAGGTTGTTTTCAGTTGACATTACATACAACCTGCCAGGGAACAATCAATCCGGCGCCAAATTTGTTTGATATCTCACCACGATTTCACCAGTTGTCCACAATATTCTTGGTGGATTGGATGGATTGGAAAATATCGCAAGCATTGTAGCAGCATTTGGAGAACCCAGGGCATCCCACCTGAGCCCATCTTCTCACTGTGCATCTCAATGATGGCTTGGATGAGTGGAACCTTGGTACAGTCTGAGAGGGTATCACGCGTAGAACCGTGAGCCTCACCCGGTAGAATCCTCCAAACCCGAATTTGCTGACAATCTTGAATGCAATGATGGCCAAAAATGATTCTGACATATTCTCCACAGACACATGGCTTCGATTGAGCCTGAAAAATTATAGGTTGAATACAAAAGAATATATGGTTATGCGGGCGTTTCGCCCTCCCATATTTGGTGAGTTTTTTTGTCAAAGTCCTTTTCGAAGCACAAGTCGCAATCAGTAAATGTGCTCTGCACAAAGTATTAATGTGCAGCCTGGTCGATGTGACTTCAGCTGTTTTGAGGTAAATTCCCCTGTGCAAATAAACTGCTGTCGGCCCATTCACTTGCAATGGGAACACATTCAAGTGACTGCAGTTTCCAAATCTTAAGGTCGCAATCAGTAAATGTGCTCTGCACGTAGTATTAATGTGCAGCCTGGTCGATGTAACTTCAGCTATTTTGAGGGAAATTCCCCTGCGCGTAGAAATT
This sequence comes from Symbiodinium kawagutii, assembly GCA_009767595.1. Classification (NCBI taxonomy): domain Eukaryota; class Dinophyceae; order Suessiales; family Symbiodiniaceae; genus Symbiodinium; species Symbiodinium kawagutii. The sequence goes on along the minus strand of VSDK01017472.1, from coordinate 2,696 downwards.
GCTGTCCACCCATTCATTTTGCAGTGGGAACACATTCAAGTGACTGCAGTTCCCAGATCTTCCAGATCCTATGTCTTCAAGTTGTATTCACATCATCCAGATGCCGAGAAAAAATTGTAGCTGTTAGATCATACTTCGACTTCTCTAATGGCCCAAGCCAAACATAATCTATGTGTTTTTCCCCACCTGTCAGGTGAGGGTTGTTAGATTTTATCTGAGCTGACTTCTCCTCCTTCTCCTCCTTCTCCTCCTTCTCCTTCGCCGGACCTCAACTACGACAATGCACGCCGAGTGTCTGCTGCCGGACCTCAACCGCGG
>VSDK01017462.1:29897-47048 GCA_009767595.1 Symbiodinium kawagutii | reverse complement strand
ACTTATACTGTAGAAGAACTTAACCGCTGAACGGCCTTTCCCAAATGGCAGCAGTGTCCTCAGATGCCAAGTGGATGAAAGACCTATTGGTTTGGTTGCTGAAAGGCTTACCGTGTTCATGAGGAGAACCCTGGTAACTAAGAATGAACGAGTTCCATAAGCAAGTTCTCAATCTGGAGAAATAATTGCTCAAGAGTACCATCTGAAGGATATCAAACGTCGAGTGCAAAACAATGACACAACCATCAGCCAAATGGTACTTGTAACAAAATGGTACATTTGCTGAAAAACAATCACAAAGCAAGTCAAAAAGAACAAATCAAATGCTGCAGGATCACTTTCGAATGCTGGGAACCAGCTGAGGCAACCTGCCTCAAGCTCAGTTAGTGACACGACAGCCGAAACGCGCCACGTTACGCCGCGTAACGCCCCGCTGGCGCAAGCGCCGCAACGCAACGGGTGTCCAGCCTCCATCCCTGCTGCGAGCTGAGGCTCACCAGGTGTAGCAAAGACTAAAATGTGCCTGGCTCCACAACCTTGAGCCAGTTTCCGGAGACAAGACTTGCCCGTTCCCCTGGTCCTGGTGGCGGCGTAAAATTGCCGCAACTGAGCGGATGAAATCAACCTTTTCAACAGGAGAAACAAGGCATCTCTCATTCCGGCCCGGCTGCCACTTTCGCAAACGCCGAGTTTTCGTTCTCTACTGCCTTTGATTTCTCTGCTTAGTCCTGCATCATTCCATCTATTTTAGATTCAATAGCTACCTGTCTGCATGCATATGGAAAATCATGGAAAATGTGTTGTTTTCAGTCCATGAAGCAAATTGTTGAAATGATATGCATGTTGGGTGCACATATTGCAATTTGAAGTGACATCTCAATCCTGAGCTTTGATGCTTTGGTGTTCTCGCCATTTTTTGCAGCGCTTGCCCTGCAACATGGTACCCGACCAGCACCAGCCGCGATTGTATCGTGCAGCAAGACCGCCCGACTTGGGTCGAAATCTGAGCATCTGCATCTGTGTCATGGGGAATCTTCTGGAGGGCTTTGTCCAACGTCTCCACAACGCAAGCTGGTGAACAGCCTGGTGCTACTCTAGCTCAACCAACTCCTGTCATCAACAGGGCCAAGCCCAACCTGTTGATCATTCAAATCAATAGACTTTGGATGACTTGGATCTGGTTTAGGGCGTGGTGAACATTGGTTAACCATCTTATTAACACTTATTATTACCTATATTATTCGCCACCATCAAATTAATCTATAGACACTCTGCTCGTCTGGTCAAGCTGCTTAGCTTAAAATCAGCACAACCAACCTGGAAACAGCAATGGGCGGTTGGCCCTGCAAAAACCCATCTATCTCGGTGGAATGACTTCCTACGCAGCGACACTTTAACCCACCAAAACTCATCTTTGCCTTGTGGTTGTAATCGGTGAGGACGACGACGGCGGCGGCGACCATTATGATGATGATCGGGTAGTACACAGAGGGTACCTACAAAATTAGCAGTCCTCCATGACACAGAACGTGCTCATCTCTCCTGATGGACATCCAAGCTGGACTGCAAAGTTGGTTCCTTGACTGTCTCAGCTGTAGCAAAAGGTGCCGGGTACAACCACAACACAGCTGCGGGTGTTCACTAGGCTGTGCTGTTTTATAAAAGCTACAAAAACCTTTGCGGGAAAAAATGCAAAAGCTACAAAAGAAAAATGATGCAAAATTCATCTCCAAGGTTTTCCTGTTTCCTTTCTAGCACCAACTTGGAAGTCGATTTGGTGGCCGCTCTCCTTGGGAGACCGGCCATTTTCTGCAACTAGGCTTGGCTCACGGTCCAGCTCTGGTGACGACCCCAAATGAGTTGCATAACCACGGACCATAAGCAACGACCATAACCAGTCTATAACCAGCTTGGGGGAAGAATGATAGTTCTATCAAGGATCAACTATCATTTAACTGTCATTCAGCGGTCGTTCAGTTATAATTCAACCATCATTCAACATTTGGTAGCATTTAGTGTTGGGGTAAGAGATGTGAAGGCAGTCCCAGACACGAAAGAAGCAACAAATTGCACTGCATCAATGAGCAAATTCATCTTTCTTGTGTGAGGGAGTCGTCCTTCACCAATGTGAGCAAACATCCCGGCAAAGAAGGGACCTATTTTTCTAGGATGTTGATCGTGTGGCCATTGACCAACCAAGCAATGGTGAATAGCTGGTCAAAAATTAAACGGAAGGGACAATAACCAACAATCCCAGAGAATGTTCACACCTACCTCACTTTTTTGGGGCTGGTCCGTTTTGATATGTCCATTGGATTCCATTGGCCCTTTCTCTGACATCTTTTTGTACCCATGAGGGATGGGAAGCATAAACCAAAGGTTTCAAACGATCAACCAGCCATTCTTGCTTGAATATTTTGAGATACAGTAATGTGATAGTTTCTTAAAATTTACTACTAGAAATGGTTAACATTGGACTATTTGGGGGTACCCCTATGACTTGAGAAAACACCATGTAACCAGTTCCTGTCCAGGAGATTCCTGCAATGCTGCGAAGGACTTGGAGCCATCTCCCCACGAAGCGCATCCGCAGAATTCATTTCTGGAGAGCACTGCATACACGGAATTCAAGGATGACTTGTTTGTTAGAAACAGCATGGACTTGGTTGGTGATTAGTTTCGCCATCCCAAAAAGATGAACTACATTGAGTCACTATAATCAACCATTCACTATAATCAACCATTCATTCCAAATGTTGAGGGAAAAGAGCGAATGTCAATCAAACCACTCATTAGACTCTGTCAGACTGCGCTGTTCAACTCTGAGTTCAAGCCTCACTGAGACTCAGAAGCCTTCTTCTTTTTGCGTATCTCTGCCAGAGGCTTTGCTCCTGAAGCTTTCACTGAGAAACCCAAGTCAAAGCATTACAAAACCTAGGTGGCTATGGGTCAAGGCTTTAACCAACAATAATGAGGGATAATAACCAACCATTCTATACGTAGGTAAAACAACGGCTAATATGGGGAACTAGGGGTACAGGGTTTTGACCCACAGCCACGTGCTTGCATTGAGAGCCACCAGAAATGTTTGGAAAATGGAGAAACCGCTCCACGATGAGTCGGAGCCTGTTGAAAAGCAGTTCCATGATTCTCTCACTACAAACTTCCTGAGGTTGGCCTGACTCCGCATTGGTTTGAGGGAAGCGAAAGTCCTACATCATCCTACATCCAATGCCGAAACAGATCCAGGAAGAAACTGGATAAATCGTGAAAAAACGCACAATGTCGGGTCCCTCAACAATCTGCACGTTGTCATTGCTCCCAACCCCACTTTGTCATTCCAAGGCATTGACTCACCTCCCGGAACCGCTCCTGGCATGACTGTCGGATAGATGGCTCTCTTGCCTCAGCGTTGGTCACCGTGAGGACCCCAGAAAATCGTCACAGTTTGGGGTGCGCCGCCCCCAGGCTTTTTGACCCAACTGAAGATCAAGCTGGTTGACTTCAAGCAACCTGGTTGAATATCATTGAATATCTGTGATGCTACCAGGTTTGTTCGGAACTTCAATCCGGCGGCAAGAAGTGGTGACAAATGACCAAAAGAGATGGGACAAAAGGAAGAAAATTGATGAACTCATAGCTGTCATCCACTTCTACCATCCTTTCCTGCATTGGGATATTTGCCATGGCTCACCTCATGGAGGAACTGCCATGGAAGCTGTCTGAGAGGTGATCTAGCAATGATCATGCCAGCAGGGGCTAAGCCCAAGGATGTAAGACCCCAGTGTCAACTACCCCTACCGTCTTACCGAGCTTTCCTGGCCTGTGAACTCAAACTCAAAGTCTTTCTGCGACTGCGCCTGCAGATCAGGCTGACGATGTTCAAAAACAATGTGGGACGAAAAAAGACGATTGGCAAATCGAAAAAGGGATAAAATACAAGTTCTGATGACCTGAGCCTGAAGGGATTGTATTCTGAGCAGCAATAATGTGGAGATACGGGGCAGGGTGTGTCTGCGTGCTGGCTCAGCTGGAACCTTCCAATGAAGTATGAGTCTTCTGCGGCCTAAGACCTGGCCTTTCCAATGAACGGCCACCCACTGTAACTTCTTATCCAAAAGAATGTCGCCATGATTGAAGTGCGTGTGGATCAATATTCAACCGCCCAAAGACATGGGTAGTGGTTCACAGCTCGACTAGTTGTGTCATTTGTGGGATATGAACAGCCAGAGGTACAGGCTATTGACCGACAGCCAGCTGGCGAACAAATGCTGTGTTTCGGGTTCCATGAAATTGGAAAGCGGCCCGTGACAAGGTACCCAATACCAACCAATTGAACCCCTTGCACCCCTACATCTTTGCGAAGAGGTGTAGTGAGTAGGAACCGTTCAAAAGCTCACATTCAAACAAACTCAAAGACTTTAAAAAAACATCTATTCGCTCATGGTCTCCTGGGGCTAAGGAAACATGGGAAGCGATGACGGATCAGCCGGATCAGCTGTTCCACTGACGCCAGCTGAGGATGGTACTGCAAACATCTCCCAGTCCAGCTTCCGTACCTGTCACGAAACTTTGTGGGGGAGCAAAATGGTGGAGAAAATGGGGCGAGCCCAAAAAATGGCTGGTTTAGTGATGGGTAACAATGGTTTATAATAGGGGAATTACAGGCAATAATAGGGGATATACCGTATAGGAACTATAATGGTTGCTTTATTACTGATGATTGATATTGGATGAAATGGCTGTCCACACTGCTTCAAGAAAGCAACAAAACCATGAGGTCTCTGGAACCCTACACCCCTTGGTTTTGATGCTTCAGTGATTCACATCATGGAGAACAAAGAAGAAATATCATCGCCAAGATAGGGAACGCTGGCAGAACCCCAACATTGGCAGCCCTGCTTTTGCCCAGAAATTCCATGACCCCAAGAAGCTTCCTACCATTTCTGGGATCTTGACACCGGACTTCCCGGGATTCTTTGGGGGATGGACATCTGCCAGGGCATCCCTGGTCATGGTGCGGCTGAGGGGCCGGTGCGGACACTTGCGGCCGATCCTGGACTCGGATCAAGGATTCCTGGAGACGCCATCAGCTTCCAGGGGTCTGACGAACCAATGATGGGATCAAATGAACAGCAGCAGCAGCAGCAGCAGCAACATTAATAGCCAGTTTATAACCATTAATAACCATGAGTAACTATGAATAGCTATGAATAACCATTAATAACCATTGAAAACCATTAATAATCATTAACAACCAACAACAACAACAACAACAACAACAACAACAACAACTACAACTACAACTACAACAACAACAACAACAACAACAACAACAACAACCAACAAAAACAGAAAACAACAACCAACAACAGTAGATCATGGGGCAGTTCAGAGGCAACATGGCGCGCGTCCCCAAAGGCAGTTGCTGGGGCTGATCCGACTCGAAAACTCTTGGGGCAAAACTCCTGAGTGGTAAATGGGAATAGCATCAACAATGGTTTCGTGATCAATCATTGATAACGGCCTAAGTTCCAACAATACCAAAAATGTAGCCAAAATATGCCAACATGATTTCACCAAAAGGAAATCATTCGATTTCACGATGCCTTGACAAAAATTCACCCCTCTACCCACTGGAAGAAATTGTGGCGACAACAATAATCAGAGCAGGGATGAAGCCATTGGAGTTGTTGAATTGAAGGTCAACGGGTCAACCTCACATCTCTGATCATTTCCGGATGTGGGAAGGTTCGAATATGTTCGAATGCTTGGGTGACCTCGAGTTGGTGTTGAGCAACCACTCTCCGCTTGAGCGCTTGAGCTGCTTGATCTTGATCGACTTCATGAGTCGTTTAAAGTACATAAGAGTCTAGTTCCAAAGTGTGCATTCGCGAGCCACCGGAGAAGATGATCGCAGCGCGGACGGGCTTCTGCCGGTTCTTGTTTGGAATGAACACATCAACATATCGTGAATGTCAAGGAAAAACTGAGATCTTGCAGATTCTGCTACTTGTCCAGTTAAGTGGTCTTCCCAATGCGCGCGGCAACGCGCGCTCCCATGGTGCGTCATGTTGTTCTGAGACCCGAACCAGCCGTCGCACATAAGTGCAGTCCGAAGAAGCTTTGGAGGTTTCTGAGTGGGGCTCCTCACCTGAGCTTTGTGGCAGGTGCAGTCGTGGCTTTCGAGGCCTTGAAATGTTGCCACTTCAAGGTGAGTGATCGCCCAAAGTCTGGCTGCTCCCAGCCAGAATCTGATATGTCTCAAGGATGCCTAATCCAGATGTTGGGGAATGCTCGATCAAGATTTGATTGTCAAACTATAGGCAAAAGCGCGTCTTCGAGTTATTTAATGGTTGTCCAGCGATTAGCAGTGGTTATTTAGTGATGATTAAGTGATCAAAAATGGTGATTTAGTGATGATTAAGTGATCAAAAATGGTGATGTAGTCATTCAGAGACTTGACACTCTTGACCCATCTTTTTGGCGCTCGATCTTCGGGGGGCCTACCGGACACCTGCGCAAATGTGAATCTACAACTGGATGTGCAGCTGGGGATACCAATGGAATGGCTGTGGGTATATCCTGTACCCCAGCTGTCAACGGGCCCCACAAATTGCCAAGCTAGTTGAGCGTTGGGATTTTGACCTAGACTTCGCGGTTGGCTAGGATCCATCTCCATTTAAGCATGGCAATAACCGGGACATAATGCCCTTCACCATGGTTGATAGGTGAGTACCAAGTGTGGAAGCACATCCAAGTATGACTATGACCACGAATTCGAGGTGTCAGCAGATTCCAAACCAGCGACTGTTTCCGCTGGGCATTCCAGAATGGATCACGGTAGTCTGCCACACAGTAGAACATCGATCAACCACGAGTTTGGGCAACTGCTCTTCCGGCCCGTGAATTGCGAGTTTCAAAATGATAAAAGGACGTCCTAAGGACGGAGGCATACCTAAGAAATACCCAGGGATGCCCAGGGATACCCAGGGATACCTAGGGATGTTAGATATCCGTGGGCAAGCCAAGGCAATTCACAGCGATCTTTCTGCAACCGCGGTGCTTAGCATGGACCGTGGGCCGCGACTCATATCTGACGCACCTGTCAAGGCATGGGGTCCTATGGACTGAAGCCGTGTGACCGTTTAGGAACGCAATTTCTCACCTGAACTAAGAATATGGTGGAATTTGGTGGCGGGGAAGGTGTTCCTCTGATATGGTTATTATTGTTAGCATTCATCGCATTGAATTGTTCGAAAGCTCGACATCGCATTCTTTTCCATCCTTCTCATTCATCGTTCTTTTTCGCGAAATCGATGCAAAAAAATTGGTTGTGTTTCGGTGAGTTCGCGAGCTGGCTCAAACATGGCAGGAGAGTTGCAGAGGGTTGTGAAACAACCCGCGATTGGGCTGGAGCATCTTAAAGCTCTGCTCATCGAGCATAATCCTAGCCGTAATAACCCTGCTGAGAGAACGGGATGCCAGTTCCACTGTGTAGAGGTTTTCGGGCAGAGTATGAGCTTGCGCAATGGCTTCCAGTCCAAAGGCATGCAGTGTGCTTCATACGACATCCGAAGTTTGTTCTTATAGTGAAGGGCTGGCTTTTGGGGGTCATATACAACTTCTGGAGAGCTTTTGGGGGAAAAGGAAGGTGATGTGTGCGGCCCTCAGTGCATCTGATGGATGAACATATACTCTAAATCATTCCCTATAAAGTTATTCAAAAAAACAAAAAGAATGATCCTTTTAAAGAATGTGCGGGTGAGCCTTTGAATTGTTCATGTTTAAAATTTGTTTGTAATTAAGTTGGCAACATGATATTTAATCAACATATGAACACGCTGACCATGAAACCTTATATGTTGTATTGTTATGTCGCGTTCTTCCTTGACCCAATATCAAAGATCAATACTTTACTTTCACATGTGGCGGTTTCTCAAAAAACCGGACCCCCAAATCATGTTCTTGAATCGTTTGCACCAAAAAACCGACCATGTTGGGGTCCACTATTCTGAGAAACCACCATATCAGCATCATCATCGTCATCATCATCATCATCATCATCATTATCATCATTATCATCATCATCATGTTATGCTATTATCATGCCACGTAACTATCACCGAAGGAAATTTGGAAGTGCACCGTCCGACGTATTGAAAGTTGCTGTTGTCAGTGCGTCAGTCAGATCAAAAAGAGGGTTCGAGGGTTGCCCAAAATTTGCGGGTAGAAAATGAACGAAATTTCACAGAGCTTGTGGCCTGGGATGGGTCAAAGGGTAGAGTCGCTAAAACGGCGGTTGCGGAGGTCACTCGGGACATGGACCGGCAAAAATTGCACCTGGCCTAAGCGAAAGGCGCATTTGAAAGTGAAAATCGAAAAAAAAATTGCCATTCCCGCGAACATTTTGGAAAATGCTGTTGAAAATTGCACCTCGCCTGGACGAAACGCACATTTGGAAGTGAAAATCGTAAAAAACTGGCATTCCCTCGAACATTTTGGAAGATGCGGTGTTGAAAAATGGCACCTCGCGTGGACGAAACACACGTTTGGAAGGGATCGCAAGGAACTGAAGACATCGAGCGACTTCTTGACATGTTGCAAGATGAGACCATCAAAAAAATTGCACTTCATTGCGGCGACGCACGCATTTGCAGATTTTGCGAAACTCAGAAAGTTAAAAAATCGTTGAAATCCTCGATGCCTGAACCACTTTTGGAAAATTTGCGTTTGACCTGGGCCAAACGCGCATCCGGGAGAGAAATCTAGGAAAACTCGCGCGTACGGAATCGCCTTTGCAGCTCAGATGCTGGAACTATCAAAAACGGTGGGTTGTAGCGGACGTGGGAATGACCACTCGACTCCGAACCAATAAATTACGTTACCGATCAATAACATTACCGATCAATTCCATCACTCAAAGAATGTATCACCAATCAATTACATCACCGATCAATTACATCACCAATCAGTCACATCAACAATCAGCTACAGCACCAATCAATCACATCACCAAGCAATCACACCGCCAACTAATCACATCACCAGCCAACCACATCGCCAATAAATGACATCACCAATCAATTACATCACCGATCAACCACATGACTAACCAATCACATCACCAACCAACTACACCACCAATCAACTACATCACCAATCAAGTACATCACAAATCAGCTACACCACCGATAAGCTACATCACCAACCAATGACATCACCAACCAATGACATCACCCACCAGTCACATCAACAACCAATCACATCTCCAATCAGCTACATCACCAATCAGTTACATCACCAATGAATTACACCACCGGAGCCAAAGAAGCACCAGAAACCAAAAGCACTAGAGACAAAAAAAATCACCAGAGACGAAAAATCACCCGAGACCAAAAAAAATACCAGAGCCGCAAAATCACCAGAAACAAACGACACCAGAGACCAAAAAACACTAGAGACAAAAAAATCACCAGAGCCAAAAAACACTAGAAACAAAAATTCACCAGAGACAAACAAAACACCAGAAACAAAAAACACCAGAGATAAAAAAGAACACCAGACCGAAAAAACATCAGAAACGAAAGAACACCAGCAAAGAAAAAACACCAGAGGAGAAAAAGCACCATGATCAAAGTTTTCAACCATCATCCACAATCTGCAATGGCCCGAATACATTTCGCACGCAACTTAGGGGGCGAGGGCGTCCCCTTGCTTCAGGCTTCAGCGCCAGGCCGATGACTCAGGCTCTGCAGCCCCAACACAGGTGGCTTTGGGCCTCGGCCACAACAGCGGAGGGCTGCGAAGAGGTGACCACGGGGCATCCGGGCTGAGCAATCCAAGAGGTAAGCGACGCACGTCCAACAAGAAACCAACCGTAGAACTTGAAAAACCTGCGAACTAGCGAGCAAGACCATAGAACGCGCCAACTCGCGGGCCCCTTTCTGGCGGATAGGCTGCAGAACCCTCAGGTAGCTGCAGCTACCTTTCGTGATTAGTTACCAACCAGACTGACTATGAGCATTGATTTTTGCCTATAAGCGACAGCACAAGCCGCCACGGGGCAGGTCCTCGGTTGGTCCATCGATGGCCTGGCGAGGGAAGTGATTCGTCAGCAAGATTACCAAACAATCAGCGACTTTTCGCCCCACAAAGCAAAAAAGTGACAAATATCAATCATCATGCGCGAAATCAGTGGTTGTGCTCCGAAATGAATGATAATTCACGAATGGGCCAACGAAAACACCATTGGGCTCACCCAAATTTGCCCACGCGTTGCGCAGGCGGGTCCCAATCTTGGGGCGGCGCAGGTACAGACTGCAGCGCCTTCATGTTTTCACATCCGATGAATTGAAAGCTGCCAGCACTATCCATGTCATCCAGATGTTTCTGGCAAGCAGCCCCTTCAGGGGTGTCTTGCCCAAAGCGTCGAACCAAAGTAGCGCCGACGCGCCGGTATGCCAACCAGGCCGTATACGGATGTCATCCGAGAAAAGTTTAGCGCTGTCGGCAGACATGGATTGCGCCAGGGTGCCAGAGGGACGAAAATTCCACACATTGACGAACTTCCGGGCGCCAAGGCCTACAATTGTCACAAACGAGTCGTTCTTCAAAAGAACGCGTGGCTTCCTGGAGCGGGTGTAGATGCGCCAGATGTTCTTCCCGCTCAGCAGGCCCACGCTGCAAAGGTTCTTGTCCCAGAAGTCTTTGATCACCTCCGGTTTGGAGCGTGTTTGGCCAATCGCAGTTCGTCAGCCAACCACCAGCTAATCACCGGCAAATCACCAGCCAACCACCAACCAACTGCCACTCAACCAACATTCAATCACCAGCCAACAGCCATCCAATGACCAGCCAACCTTTTTCTCTCAGCGCGCAGGGCTGGGGCTGTGCGCCCTGCAGGTTTCGAATTCATTGGTGTGGGCCGCCATTTGGGCAAAGCATGGGCTATGGATGTGGCTCATGTGATGGTATATAATCATAATGAATGGTGATTGCATACACACCCTTCACGGGCACATGTCAATGAAAAATCAACGATAGCAGCAAATGGTTTCGCAAGCTTTCCTGGTAAGATGCCTCGATGACCCGGCGATCATCGATCAAAGGGGATATGACGGTAAGTATGGTGGAACTACAATTAGGAATATAGAGCACATTGAGGCACTGGTCAGCTCAACCATTTTCAACCGTTGAGGTCCGCCAACCGCAATTCGCCATTGCTAGTGAATCACAGTCACCAGAACCAGAACTCCTCAGGACCGCGAACCAAAATAACCATTGGCAATAAATGCCATCCCTTATCATTCAGCATCTCATAAAAACAAGTCACTATCGCCGTGCGACACAACTTTCGCCTTGACCATCCCAAGCTGGATTCTCAATTGGCCATCAACTTAGCCTTTGCCAGATTTGGAGCACTGAAAAAAGCTGAAGCCCAAGCAAGCTGGCGCTGGTTCTCCTGGCACATCCCAGCGCCAGCCCCCCTTCAACCGTCGCTGGTGAACCGGTTGTTCATCCCGAAGCTACAACGATCAGGCCGGAATGCCTCTTTGTTGAAAAAAACTCAGGACCAAGGCGGTTTCAAAATCCGAAGTCCATGGCCATGGACCTATAAGAGAAGCAGGCCGGCTGACAACATGGACAACGAAGTGATTCAATGAAAGAGTGACAAGCGGCTTTAATCTGTCTGCTTGTTTCCCTGTCTAGCCTGTCTAGATGTACCTATCAAACTGCCTAACTCTACCTCTCTATCTATCTGTCTAAACTCCCCTGTCAACTAACAATCTATTGAACTATCAGCCTGCCTATCTATCTATCTATCTATCTATCTATCTATCTATCTCTCCATCTATCTATCTCTCCATCTATCTATCTACCTATCTATCTGTCTATCTGCCTACCTGCCTATCTGTCTACCTATCGATCTTTCTATCTGCCTTTCTGTCTATTTATCTGTCCAATTATCTATCTAGCTGTCTAGCTGTCCAGCTGCCTGGCTGTCTACCTGTCTATCTGTTTATCTGTCTGCCTATCTGTCTATCTATCTATCTGTCCATCTCTCTATCTCTATCTGTCGATCTGTCTATCTGTCAATCTGTCTACCTGCCTATCTGTCTATTTGCCTATCTGTCTATCTGCCTATCTGCCTTTATAGCTATCTCCCTATTTGTCTTTCTGTCTATCGGTCTATCTGTCTATTGGTCTACCTGTCTATCCCTCTATCTCTCCATCTCTGTCTGTCTGCCTGTCTATCTGTCTATCTCTCTATCTGTCTCTCTGTCTATCCGTCTCTCTGTCTACATGTCTATCTGCCTATCTGCCTGTCTGCCTATCTGCCTACCCGTCTATCTATCTATCTATCTTTCTTTCTTTCTATCTACCTATCTGTCTATCTATCTGTCTGCCTATCTGATCTATCTATCTGCCTATCTGATCTATCTATCTGCCCTATCTGTCTATTTGTCTATCTACCTATCTGTCTATCTGTCTATCCGCCTATCGCTTGCAAATGCACCGCTTTACCAAGCCTCTGCCCATCGGGCACAAAAGCATTGACAAACAGAAAATGTTGCGCGAATCCTATCAGTCACGCAACACGTCGCTCTTGACCTCTCTTCTCTGACATCTCCTCTGGGGAGCTACCTGCTGCATTTTCCATCAATCCGATGCTTGACTTCCACGCCTCCCTCGACAAGTATTTACTACTGGTGAGTTCATGAAAAGTGACTAGTGACTAAAATAGTTGTTTCGAAGGTTCATGGGGCCCAACAGCCTTTAAAAAGTGACTGTAGACTACATGCCACATGAATCATTGACCTGATCACGAGAAAATGCGAAAAATGAGATGATCTCTGATCGGCAAACACATTGGCAACAAATCACGAACATGACAAACCACGTTGGTCTGAGGCTCACTATTTTTGGATGGCTGTTCTCACTTCTTATGTTCTGTGCTGCTTCGTTGTGAATGCAGCAGCTCACCTAGGAACGTCGAGCAACCGACTGACAAGCATTGATCAATCCACCATCCAACCAGCTGAGCCCAAAAATAAACCTTTGAAACTGGTGGCTTCCGTATTAATAATGGATATGATTGGACGGTTGGTAATTTTGTTGAACCCTCTTGCCAAAGCGCAGGGCGGAACGAGAGCTTGCACACCAGAGACAAAAATCAGCAGAGGCAAAAAAAATCACCAAACAAAAAATCTCCAGAAACAAAAGAACACTAGCAAAGAAAAAACACCAAAGGAGAAAAAGCACCATGATCATCACTTTCAACCATCATCCACACCATCACTTCATTTCAAACAACTCACTCTTCCTATAGGCTCTATATGTTGGAAACTTCCGCCACCGCCTTGCGCGGTCACTTCGTTATAAAACCGAATAGTTCTATATACATACATATTCATATGCTGTCCTATATATTCATATATGGCTGTGGGTCAAAACCCCGTACCCCTGGTTCCCCATCATTAACCATTGTTTTCCTTATAGTTTGTTGGTCATCATCCCCCATTATTGGTTGGTTAATACTGACCCATAGCCATATGATCATCATTCATGATCATTGACCGTGACCAGGCCTTACCAGCTGAAGCCGTCTCTCACCCCCGCCCCGCCTCTGCTTTCACTTGCAGGAGCCCCAGGGGCCTCTTGTCCTGCGATCGAATACTCATCATATTTCTCAAGCCAGGTTGGAATTCCCCAAAGTAATGGTTGGTTCATAGTGGCTAATACTGGTTAATAGTAGGGGACGATAACCAACAATAATGGTTGAACAACTACTTGTTGGTTCATTACTAGAAATGGTCAATGAACTGGATGATAGCTAGGGGTACCCCAAACTGACTTGAGAAACAACCATATCAAAATCATAACCCTGTGAACAAGTTGGATGACCATCACCTGTTGATCTCGATTCACACAGTTCGCTCATCCAAGGATCATGTCCTTTGCCTTTCGGCTGGTTCATGACCAAACCTGTACATCGCAGACACTGACACGTTTAATTCGTGAGTTACATCGGTTGTCGTCCATTCATAATTGTGTACTCAAGCGTTCCCTGAGTTTAGCAGCATCGTGTCGTTGAAGAGGCGTCAGATCAGGGATGCATGGACACGCGGACACGGAACAATGGGGGTCCCATTGATTTTTCATGACTAACAACAAATAAACCGGATCATAGCCACTCACATTGCAAAGTGGGGCACAGGTGGATGCTACACATATTGTTATTTTCAATGGTATCCAATTTGAGGATTGAGCCAGACTGGTATCCTTATGACTGGTAAATGCCAATAATGCTCATGTTTGCAGCTTCTTGTCGCCAGCAGATAGTCAAGTCGAATCACGGAGAAAGCTGTAAAAATTACCCTCGGAGTGAATAGATTACCGGTTCAACCTGAGGAAACTTGTCCTTAATCCTTACTATCACTCTAAGGCACCAAGTCTGGCCAACCCTCTGGAACGACTAAAGTGCTTAGGGTTCAGGGTGGGGGAGTCTATGGCTTCAGCATCAGAATGCAAACTCCTGGATGGGAAGCTCTTGTTGAAGCACGGCAACTGCCTGAAACGCGCGGAATGAAAAGGGGTATCCAGCATGGTATCATGTGCTGTTAAACCACTGAAGCCAGTCACCACATTTCGCTTCACTGCCTGCCAAATCCTGCGAAGGCGATGGTCGACGACTATTGCTGAGAGAGACGATCCCGAAACTTGTATCTAAGCAGCCGATAGCAGTGGAGGTACCCCCAGCTGTGACATCCCTCTGGCAGCACCCCTTATGCATGCGTGATTGAGTGGAAACCATAAAGACTCAATCAAGGCGCGGTACAAAATCCAAAACCTGATGGCCCTGTTAAGCGCTAACAATGTGCTGAAAATGCGTGATGGCTGTGACACCTCAGCGAAGAACCTGTTTCGAAACAGTATCACTCCCACTTCCGCGTCCCAATCCATCCCAATCCAAAATCTCAAAGTCACATCTTTGGATATCTTTGGCCACTAGTAACCATTGTTTTCCCTATTATTGTTGGTGGTTACCCCTGGCCTCAAAAGAGCGATATCATGAAAAAATCTCCAGCCTTTTCTACTTTTGCGTGCGATGTTTCGTTCTCTCACAGCTCCTGTGGCTTCTGTTTTCTCCACGACAGGGACCTGTGTGTGTGTGTATCGATCTCCCACGACCCGTGGATGGGGAGCTGGTCCATAGCTATGGGACGGACAAGAAGCGATTTTGTGTCTGGGAGATACTGGGAGACCTTTGTTTGACATAGTGCTTGACTTAGACCCATCTGAATTTACGTATATTTGGCATAGATCATCAGCTATTTAAGGTAAACTGGAGATCAACCTTTCCACCAGAAACTTTCGACTCCTCTGTGAATCTTTACACGGCCCAGTTCATACAAGCATCTAGTGAGGAGAAGAGGCCTTTCCTGCGATTGTAGTGACAAAGTAGCAAACCGCGCTTGCGGGCTAGTGGTCAAAGCATTTGGCCTTATCTGCGGCGTCCATTCTACGTCGGTGTTGCAGTTGACAGGAAAATCAACATCATCTTGGCCCACCCCATCCACCATCAGTAGCATCGCATGGCATCCATATTATCCCACACCAGTGGCATCCCATAGCATCCACATCGTGCTGCGGTTGACATGATACACATCCAACATGCACTTTTGTGGGATTATCCGCCGACCCCTGCCTATGCTAAAGTCCTGGCAGGGGCGGCGCCTGGGATCGCCGTAGGCGTGAACCGTCCCTGTGGCTTGCGCCGTTCCCAGCCATGGAACAGGCCAACACAATATGCCAACGCAGCTTGCCCCACCCCACGGAGCCGGCCAACACTACTCAGCTCAAGAGTCCCAGACGTACCGAGACCATTGTCGTATAGGGTTTTAATTTTTCCGGTTGGCCGGCTGCAACGGCTCCCTTAGGCCCCCCGGGGCAGGCCAACACTATTCAGCTCTGCGCAGCAATAAGCTACGTAGGCCCACACCGATGTTGTAAAAGGATTCAGCCCTTCCAGTTGGCCGCCTGCAAAGGCTCCCCCAACCCCCAGGGGCAGGCCAACACCATTGAGCTACAACGTTTGCTCAGCAATAAGCCAAGCATTAGGCCCCACACCTTTGTTCTATAGGGATTCAGCCCTTGCGGTTGGCCGCCTGCAAAAGCTCCCCCAGCCCCCCAGGGCAGGCCTACACTATTCAGCTACGACGTGTGCACAGCAATAAGCCAAGCAGTAGGCCCACACCATTGTTCTTTAGGGATTCAGCCCTGCCGGCTGCAAAGGCTCCCCCAGCCCCCCAGGGCAGGCCTACACTATTCAGCTACGACGTGTGCACAGCAATAAGCCAAGCAGTAGGCCCACACCATTGTTCTTTAGGGATTCAGCCCTGCCGGCTGCAAAGGCTCCCCCAGCCCCCCAGGGCAGGCCTACACTATTCAGCTACGACGTGTGCACAGCAATAAGCCAAGCAGTAGGCCCACACCATTGTTCTTTAGGGATTCAGCCCTGCCGGCTGCAAAGGCTCCCCCAGCCCCCCAGGGCAGGCCAACACTATTGAGCAATAAGCTAAGAAGTAGGCCCGCACCGTTGTTCTGTAAGCTTCCCTTCCGGTTGGCCGCCTGCAAAGGCTCCCCTAGTCCCCAGGCGCAAGCCAACACTATTCAGCTACGACGTCTGCCCAACAAGAAATAGGCCCACACCTTTGTTCTATAAAAGCCCTTGCGGTTGGCCGCCTGCAAAAGCTTCCCCAGCCCCCCAGGGCAGGCCTACACTATTGAGCTACGACGTCTGCACAGCAATAATAACCTAAGAAGTAAGCCCAGCAGGCCAACACTATTGAGCTACGACGTCTGCACAGCAATGGGCTAAGAAATAGGCCCACACCTTTGTTCTTTAGGGATTCAGCGCTTCCGGTTGGCCGCCTGCAAAGGCTTCCCCAGCCCCCCAGGGCAGGCCAACACTATATTGAGCTAAGAATTAAGCCCACACCATTGTTCTATAGGGATTCAGCCCTTGCGGTTGGCCGGCTGCAAACGCTTCCCCCGCCCCCCAGGCCAGGCCTACACTATTCAGCTACGACGTGTGCACAGCCCTTGCGGTTGGCCGGCTGCAAAGGCTTCCCCGGCACCCCAGGG
>VSDK01017462.1:8564-29819 GCA_009767595.1 Symbiodinium kawagutii | reverse complement strand
CCAAGCAGTAGGCCCCACACCATTGCTCTATAGGGATTCAGCCCTTGCGGTTGGCCGGCTGCAAAGCCTTCCCAGCCGCCCAGGGCAGGCCTACACTATTCAGCTACGACGTGTGCACAGCAATAAGCCAAGCAGTAGGCCCCACACCACTGCTCTATAGGTATTCAGCCCTTGCGGTTGGCCGGCTGCAAAGGCTCCCCCAGCCCCCCAGGGCAGGCCTACACTATTCAGCTACGACGTGTGCAGGCAATAAACCAAGCAGTAGGCCCCACACCATTGCTCTATAGGGATTCAGCCCTTGCGGTTGGCCGGCTGCAAGGCTTCCCCAGCCCCCCAGGGCAGGCCTACACTATTCAGCTACGACGTGTGCACAGCAATAAGCCAAGCAGTAGGCCCCACACCATTGCTCTATAGGGATTCAGCCCTTGCGGTTGGCCGGCTGCAAGGCTTCCCCAGCCCCCCAGGGCAGGCCTACACTATTCAGCTACGACGTGTGCACAGCAATAAGCCAAGCAGTAGGCCCCACACCATTGCTCTATAGGGATTCAGCCCTTGCAGTTGGCCGGCTGCAAAGGCTTCCCCAGCCCCCCACGCCAGGCCTACACTATTCAGCTACGACATGTGCACAGCAATAAGCCAAGCAGTGGGCCCCACACCATTGCTCTATAGGGATTCAGCCCTTGCGGTTGGCCGGCTGCAAAGGCTCCCCCAGCCCCCCAGGCCAGGCCTACACTATTCAGCTACGACGTGTGCACAGCAATAAGCCAAGCAGTAGGCCCCACACCATTGCTCTTTTGGGATTCAGCCCTTGCGGTTGGCCGGCTGCAAAAGCTTCCCCAGCCCCCCAGGGCAGGCCAACACTATTGAGCTACGACGTGTGCACAGCAATAACCTAAGAAGTAGGCCCACACCTTTGTTCTATAGGGATTCAGCCCTTCCGGTCACAGCAATAGGCCCAGAAGTAGGCCCACTCATTGTCGTCTAGGGATTTAGCTCTTCCGTTTGGCCGCCTGCAAACCTTCCCCCAGCCCCAGCCCATTGAAAGGGGGTCGGCGGCACCCGGGCGCCAGCCCATTCTATAAACAGTCCATCGGCAAAATCACCAGGTCAATGCACTGCCAGCCAGAAGAGGGAAATGACATCTATACAGGGCTTGCTCATTCAAAGGTGGTCCCAAAAAATTGTCCAAGTCCAAGCTCATCTTTTGCCCAAGGAAATGTGTGCCAGTTGGACTTAGCACCCTCGACTCCCTGGCCCCAATCTGCCTTCACAAAAGGACTGCAGTGTCTTGATGACCGGCCAAGTGAATCCAGACCAATTCGTTGATTCCATCGAACCCTGATCAATCCCTGTCATACTTCTCTGGTTGGTGGTTGTAACCCCTATGAAAAATCTTAGTCAACCAACCAATTGCTAATCATTACTAGTGGAAATAAAAATGTTTGAAACCACCAGCCAGTTTTGGATATACTCGCTTGACCGATCCTGTGTGCGGATCAGATCTCCATATGCTCACCCTGGCCTCCGTCTTGAAGGGGGGCTCGAGGTTTCACACGTGCAACGCGGGCAGAGTGAACCTGGAAGAGCTTGCCATTGCATAGCCAAACAGTGAAGGAATGGACTCGAACGATGTATCAATATTTTCCCAGTATCAATGACAAAGGCAAGAAAAGTCATACTCCTAGCAGTTGCTCAACCAGTATTCGCATCGCCAAAGTCGTGTTTTACGTACCGAAATGCGCTTGCTAAGCCTGAAAAGATCTGAAAATGCCAGTAGATCCCTGCTATTCGCCAGGTAGATCCAAACAACTGACCCCAACTTGTTAGTTGAATCACCCCAACTTGCTAAGCCAAAATTACATCCAACACCTCTGCTGACCTCGTGGATAACCCTCGAACATGGCATCCAACCGCAAGCTCCAGGAAGTGGTTGACCCACCCCTTCGCGCCTGGAGGCCGTCAGCTTGGAAGCCTTCTTCCATGGTACCATCCGTGGTTCCTGCGGTCCCAGTGCTTCAACTTGATTCAACTCACTTGCATTTAGTGATTCAACTTAAGTTAGTGATTCAACTTGTTAGTGATTCAACTCACTTGATTAAGTTGAGTAAGTTAAATCAACTTGATTCAACTTAATCAATCATTTAACTTAGTGATTCAACTTAATCAACTTGATTTGGTACCATCCGTGATTCAACTGCCGATTTCAAATTAAATTTCCGGTGTCAAATATGACCTAGTCAATACATCTGCGATATATCCAGTTCTCTTTCTCAAAAGAATCGACTTAATGTCCATGTCATTTTTTCAAGCAAAGCTGGACATCAAAAACATGCAGCTGACCCCAATCCAACCACATTTTTGACCAATGAAGATTTAAAAGCAGGCGCTGATCATCTTGGGAAAAATTGCCTGATCTTCCAGCATCACTGGCCATGCCGTGGGGCCCCTGGTCGCAGCTGGTTCTGTTCATCCTGGCCCTCGCCGCTGTCCTTTCCACCGATTCGATCCATAACCCTCCGAGAACGTTGACCACATGTCGTCGGAGGTGTTGTTGCAGACATGAGGGAAGCCAATGGCAAAGTACCTGCGACTGATGTTGGTTGGCTAACTGGTGGCTGGTGTTGGTTGATGTTGGCTGATGAAGGCCCAGTGGTTGATAGTGGGTGTGTATTTGGTGCTTGGGAAAATCGTTGGGAAAATATGGAGCCCTTCAATTCACTTGAGGCAATGAAGATAATGAAGAAAATTGAGCCTTGAGCGGTATAAAGATGACTGCAACCTTTGCAACATTATTTCAAGCCGAGATAAGCCGTACATGTACTCAGATGGAAGCTCACATCATCCGTACTGAGCCATGTTCAAAACTCCATGGAGTAATTTCTTTCAACGGCGCGTTCAATAGTCGGGATTCTGAAAGGATTCGTAGACAGTGAAGTTAAGCACGGCAACATCACGACCTGAAGGATGAAACAAGAGGCTTTGCACAGCTAATCAATACTAATACTATACTAATATGACACAAAAAATGCTACGTTCACTCCGATGTCAACTGATATTCTCAAAAACTCGAGGTACACCAACTAATTTGTGTAACACACTTGATAGCCAAAGCAATCGGAACAATATCAAAAATAAGAATGCTTAATGTCTATTGGACCATCATTCACACCTATTATCCTCCAAGGTCGGTCATTACATTTGATTCATCATCCCTTGGCTACAATATCAACCCTAAGTTGCAAAGTATCATTCTAATGATCAGTGACCCATCGTCAACTGAATCGATCAACTATCCATCAGTTAACCATTCAACCATTTGTTAAGCACTTACCTTATCAACAAACCATGAAAATGAACATGTTCATCATCCACATTACTTCAAAGCCAACAGGCCGTGACTTCTCGACCTCCTGCGATGCTGTTAATTCCAATTCAGTTTCGGCCATTAAAAGGACCCCACGGAAAGCGTCCCAAGATGGGTGATGCATGATGATGTCCGAAAGGAAACGGACCATTTTGTACATCATTATTACAGACGTCTGTGGCTCAGATTGATCCCATCATTGAGCCCCGGCATGCTTCCTCGCCTGTGTTTCTTTGTCAAAGCTTCCAGAAAGCTCCCGCTCCCCTGCGCCGTCCAACGGGTGTAGCCTGGGGAAAGCGTCGCACGGACCGTGGTGAAGGATGCTGAAGGGCATGGTGATCTGTCTGGTTGGTGGCTGAACCACACACACTGCCGGCAAGATCTATCCAATGCGTTGGGAAAAATGTAAGGATGTCACGCATTGGGCCTCAGGTGATTGATCTATGCTGGGAAAATCTAG
Source organism: Symbiodinium kawagutii (assembly GCA_009767595.1). Lineage (NCBI taxonomy): Eukaryota > Dinophyceae > Suessiales > Symbiodiniaceae > Symbiodinium > Symbiodinium kawagutii. Next base: position 25,995 of record VSDK01017462.1, on the reverse strand, counting down.
ACTCTTTGATAGGTTTGCGAAGTGTATGACAGAACACTCATAGAGATGGGGTAGTCAGTAGTCATTGAGCTTTTTTGTGGGGTACGACTCCAGCGTTGATCAGCGCAACAACAATTCACAACAATTGATGTCTTGCCAAACATGCAAAGGTTTCAAACATGCCAAAACATTGACTGTTTGAAGAAATCTCGTCTGGTTCCAGCACCTTTCACAGAGTCAACTTGGGTATGTCCACAAATGAGGGTCCCCGTTCAAACATCAGGTGAAAGAACTACTGTACCAGTATGCATGGGGGGCCCATCATTTACGGAAGCCACTTCTCTATGAGGCTAGCCTCCTTCTAATCTCCGAGCGTTTCTTCCAAGGCGCGCTCGTCCATGGTGGCTCGCTCAGTGAACCAACTGAGAGCAGCATTGCTGGCCTCAGACTCTGTTGGACCCACGACCTTCTCAATCCTTCGCAAAAACCTCACGTTGTTCACTTCTTCATGAAAGAGGTGTCTGTTCCCACAGGATATGTACATGTGTAATGTGTAAATGCACATATGTGCGTAAATCTATATGTATATATTGATATACATGTTTGCTTACTTACAAAGGTATATAAGGGAAAGCAAGATTTTTGGAGACTCGATGACCCTTGTGCTATCTGATACAAGACCTGCATCGGGTCGTGAGAACCAGGATTGGGTGCTTGGGGCCCAAGGGTTGGAGGTAATTGTGCAAAATGGCAGTGTTATGTAGTACATTATATCATCAGTCATCATTCACTCAAAACTGGATACGAGCCATCTTCGCTGGTTGGGTTTTCATACAGGCCATACCACTTTTGGTCGGTTCATTGTGTTGGTTTGCCAAAATGCGCGTTGTGAATTAGGGGACCGCTGCCATGTTGTTTTCTCAATGAGCCGAGATGCAAGGAGCGGCCTGCCATGCTTGCTGTCAGTCTTGTTGGCATTTTTGGGTCGCGCATGCGTCATGGCCGATCGCAGCTGAGCACAAGCATTCACTGCCAAATCTGTGCGTGCGATTGTGTTTGTGTGTGTGTGTGTATTTGTTTTTCATGGTGACTGCATGAAGAGAGATGGACTTCGAACTATATCAGCATCGTTTGACCAAAGCTGTCATAAGCAAAAAACAACTTGCAACTATCTCATGCACAACATGCTGGATGGGGGTGCAAAGCATCGATGCGTTATTCACACTGATGGTTTCGGTGTCGGTGTCTATGAATGCGATCTGTGTTGTATAGAGTTTGGGCCTCTGAGTGACATCATAATGTTGGTTTCTGATTAGTATCTACCTGTTGGTTTCATCTATTTTCGTTTCTTTAGGGGGGGTTACACTAATCAGAAACCAACATTATCCTGCATAGATTGAGGCAATCTGTACCCTCGTGTCGCATTGCTCATGGTTGCCCCTACTCTGGAGCCAGCTGTGAGACTTCCCAGTGTCACGGGCTGGTTGAAGCATTGGTTGTGCTGCATCAGAACTCAAGGGGGTTATACACATTGATTGATGCTACAGGATAGGGTAAAGCTCGCTTTAAAGCTCGCTTTGTTTCTTGCAATTCATGTTTTGTCCTTTTCCACGTGAACCATACTGGCAAAAGAACTTTCTAGGACATGTCCTTTATGCAAGCGAAGGAATAGACCGCAACCAGGGGCCTCTTGAATTGTTGACCTATTGCGATCTGAATCTGAGTGATTTGATTGCATGCTATTAACTGACATACATGAGTGTTTCTCAAAATGGGGGACCCCGCAAATCATCCAATGTCAACCATTACTAGTAATAAACCAACCGTTTTAGGGGTACCCCCATTTTGAGAAACACCCACATTGAAACTCTAAGTCCTGTGCGACAGTCAGCTCATGTCTGGAGTCAACACTTGGCTTGGCATAGCTTGGCATGGGTTGGCAGCTGCTGGTGCATGTTGAATGCCCTGCAACTGCTGTGACGGATCTAGCGGCTCTGACCTGAGTCCATGGGAGAGCCCCGACCACGAAAAAACTGAGCAACCACCTGGTGGTTTCTTAGAATAGGGCTAGCCCAAAAATGGTTGGTTTATGAGTAAAAATGGTTACAGTAGTAATGGATGCTTTCGGGGGTCCCTATTTTGAGAAACCCCCAGGACCTGAGTATAGAAAGACCCAGACAGACATGTTCATCTTGGTCCTGTCCTATGCCTATGCCGACCAGCTCAACCTTCAGCTGGTAGGCTCGCAGTGCGCCCTGTTTTTCTTGACCACTGCATGTCACCGCACAGTGACTGGTGGCGCACTGAGCGTTGCCCTGGGGATGGATGGCACTGCCCAAGTTGCATGCAGAGTTGGTCAATGACTGGCAGCGGTTCATCAATGATTCATGATGGCCATGTTTTGTGATCTGTACATGTTCTTTACGATGTACAGAATGTGTTCTGGCGTGTATTTATACATGTAATATATATATATATATATAAATATATATATATATATGATATGTGTGTGTGTATCTTGCCAGTACATGTCTTGTCCTACAAATGTATGCACTCGTGTATACATCACAAACCGAGTATTCGATCATATCATACAATATATAACATAATATGCACTGATCCAAGTCCAGCACAATGAGATGTTACGTTTGAAATGTGTATAAATACTATTATTACTATTGTTATGATTATCATTATTATTATTACTATTATTATTATTATTAGTAGTAGTAGTAGTAGTAGTAGTAGTAGTGGTAGTAGTAGTAGTAATAATAATAGTAGTAGTAGTAGCAAATGATATACTGCAATAATCGACAAATTATATGCTCAAAAACATGTTCAATCATAGTATATTCAATATACTTCAGTAGTATGGGGGCTTCTTAAACCACAAATCATCCCCTTTGAGTCATTTACAGTAATAAACCAGCCCTTTTTGGGGTACCCGTAATTTGGGACCCCCCCCCAAATGCTCAACAAAAAACACTTCTTTTTTCAGGTCCACTGAGTCTATTCCTTTTGCTGATCATCTTCTCCACCCCCGGCGCTGCCTCTAGAGACCCTTGGGGATGAAGTCGCCAACCTGCGATACCAGCTGCAATCCACATGGAATGAGTTTCAAGGCTTAACAAACTGGCTGCTTTCCTCGAAAGGGTGGAAAGCCTTAGAAAGCAAGGATATTTGAAGTTTCCTTCGAGGCGTCAAGCAATCCTTCAACAAGAAAAACAGCTCGAAGCCTTTGAAGTTGCCTTGAAAATAACTGCCACAAGATCTTCCAACAAACTCTCCGCGCCCATCTTCCAACCGCAAAGCCATCGGGGACCCATCGGAGATCCCAACGGCGTAACGGCGCCAACCCAGCGTTGCACGCACAGCGCACCGTCGATTGGAACTCCGCTTGGGTGAAGTTGGGGATCAACGAAGGGCCCTGGCCTGCGATCCACGGCGAGAATGGCTGAGAACAGTGGGTAATAATGGCTCGTTGATGGTTAATTGATGGTTGATGCATGGTTAATTAATGCTTCATTGGTAGTTAATGCATGGTGAATTCGTCGCTCAGTCATGGTTCATTGGTGGCTATTTCATGGTTCATTGGTGGTTAATTTATGGTTCATTGGTGGTTAATTGATGGTCGATATGGCTACTAACTCCGAATTAATGGCCAATAATGCTCAATAAATGGCTAATGATTAATGATTGATTAATGGTTAATTATGGTTGGTTAGTCGATGGTTAATCATGATTACGTAAGAATGATGATATAACCAGTGGCTAATGATAAACATGGGCTAACGGTGATTCATAATGGCTCATTATGGTTAATTCATGGCAAATGAATGCTTAAGAATGTCTAATGCAACGTAAATAAATTATGCTTAATCATGGCTAACGATGTTCAGTGATGGCCAATAAAGGGTTAAGGGTGGTCAATTCATGTGACTGATAGTGGCTAATGGCTGATGGTTGCAAAATATTGGCTACTGGCTACTGGTAGTTGTTAAATGCGGGATTTTTAACCATGGGTATGTCCATGGTGACATACCCCCTAACCATCCCCAAAGATGTTAATTTTCAGGGGGAAACCGCTACTTTTGGCGGATAACCCCAGAGTGAAGAGGTGACGGCCCATGATGGCCCTGTCCCCCTGTAATTTCTGATCCTCAGATTTTTTGGCATCCTGAGCAGTTATCCAGAGAACATGGAACGAAAAGTAGCCTTATCCCCTCCATTCCCCTCCATTCCCCTCCTGTCCCATTCTGTGATGGCGTTCTTGAAAACAAAGGTCTCATCACCAACAAGTTCCCCAGAACATGGGCTGCTGCGACCTGTTGATGCATTGGTGAGCACCATGAAGAAAAAGCCAACCATTGCCTCAGAGCTGCAGCTGAAGTTCTGGCACGATTTGTTACCTGCTTAGCAGGTTGGCTTGCCAGATCTTGCGGATAGCGATAGCATGGGTGGCACGTACTTCACCTGCAACCAGTGGTCTACCTGAAATCGATACATCTTTTCACACACATCGCAAGGGCCATCGGAACCAAGGAAATGGTAGTCTTCCTCCTCCCCAAAGGCAACACATGCAGTCCAGTGAGGTTGCTGCACAGTGGTTGCTCCCCAGCGCCGCACTGGTGTCCAGCAGAGACTAGGACATGCTTTGACTCAGCTGTTGCCTCTACTCATCTCTACTGGAGAACATCCGAACAAGTCGCGGAATCCATACTTTGAATTAGAAATGAATCTTGTTCCCAGGTTGATATTCCACCTTCTGCCATCTGCTCCCCAGGATGCCCGACCAGTCTGCAGTGTTTGATTTCCCGCAGTCGCATGTTGTTCCACTCCTGACAGTGATACCACGTCGTGCCTTGGAAGAAAACCAGAGATGCTTCGTGAAGCAAAGAAAATGCCACGTGTGATATGATTGGAGTATCAAATGGTACAAGACCCTGCGTGACAGAAAAACTGCCAATACCTATACAGTCCAAGTTTGAGACCAATCTCGGCACAATGATGTTTGCACTCTTGTGATCTCAGTTTCTGCCTCAAGAGGCAGACTTAAAATGGCAACAACTCTCAACCCAAGAGGTTTATCGCCCCAAAATTGGCCACTCAAATCCAGTGAATACATGGTCAAACAAACCCAGCCCAGCCCAGCCCAGCCTCAGGCTTGTAGTTGGCAGTGAAGGTGGGTCCAAACCACTTGGGTCGCGTGCTGCTCATGGGAGCCGTTGGGTTCCAGCCTCGAGTCTGAGCGGCAGGGGGACGGTCAGAACGGCTGCAGACAAAGCAAGTAGATTGGTCACTGTGAATATGTTTTTTTTCGATATTGAGAGGGTTATTGCTATAACCATGAAATCCTGAATGGTTATTAGTGTAAATGTTTTTTTGATTTGTCAAAAAGAGATCATGAATGGTACTGTAATTATAGGTTCATGACAAACGGCTGCTTCAATTAGACAGCTGGTCCGTTTGGTATGTTCGTTGCCAGCGATGACCTCAAAACAGTTGGCTGACGATACTCACCTGATGTGAGCATGTTTGGGGGGGCCTTTTGGGGGGGCCTTTTGGGGGGGCCTTTTGGGGGGGCCTTTTGGGGGGGCCTTTTGGGCAATTAGACAGCGGGTCCGTTTGGTATGTTCGTTGCCAGCGATGACCTCAAAACAGTTGGCTGATGGGGGGGCCTTTTGGGGGGGCCTTTTGGGGGGGCCTTTTGGGGGGGCCTTTTGGGGGGGCCTTTTGGGGGGGCTCCAAACAGCCTCTTGATGCCAGGCGGATTTGCATCATCGTGGAACGCTCCGAGGCTCCTTTCCTGCTCAACCCATATGACCCCCAAACGCCACCCAAGCAATGGTTCGACACATTGTCGGGATTATTGCTGCCTGAGGTATTGGCATGCACCCAAGACTGATTTCCTGCTGGAACCATCTGACCCCCTAAAACCACCCAACCAATGATTCGACAAGTTGTCGGGAGTATTGATGTCTGACGTATTGGCGTGGCAGCACGAAATCCCAATACTTTCTGCAACAGTGATGAACTGGCAATTTGCAACACTTCACGCTCCGAATCTGATTTGCACATGACCAGCCTACAAACCACTCAGCTACTTGCCTAAGAAATCACCGGTCACTTCGTGTTTCAACCCTGGTGATATTCAAAACCATGCGCTAAGAACCACCAACCCAAAGGGGGGTGCCCTCCAAATTGAAAACCCTAATATTAAAACCATTGTTTTTCAGGCAATGGGCCCCGGGAAGCCATGCAGCTTGCTAAGCAAGCAGGGAACTCAGGCAGCATACCGCTACCTTTCGAGATAAAACCATCCATGACTTTAGGAGTCCCCAAACTGCCTTGAGAAACACCCCCTCGCCATCCATGGTGCCATGCATGGTGCCATCCATGGCGCCATCCATGGTGACCCCTCGAAACGATCGTCTTCGCTCGGCCCCGGACCCAAGTCGCCAGGCTGCACGCCTTCCTGAAACGAAGCTGGACTGCTCGGCTGTGAATTTCGCTCAATAGATGGTCAAGTAAAGATTAATTGACGCTTAACCAACGGTTCATCAATGATTAATCAATGCTTCATCGTTTGTTTATCAGTTGTTAATGGCTAGCTACATGGTGAATCAATGGTTAATTTTGTTGAGCTTAAATCATTTTGCTAGCCGTGAATTGGTGCTTGAATCATGGACGATGATTCATGGCAAGCTTAATTGTTGGCAAATGGTTCGGTGGAGATTCACGGTTGATTGATGGCTAAAGGTTCGTTGATCATGCTAAATGAGTGGTTCACAAGCGGCAATAACAAACAATTACCAAGGGGAAGGTACCAAGCACCAAAATTAACATACAGTATCCGTTTTCATAAACCCCCTCATATTGGTGACGACCAGCTACGGTAATATATATGGGAAAACTACGGGATGGTTTATCAATACGGATGTTCCATTAATTTCACAAATGGTCCATCTGATGCTTGATCTGTTTATTTCACCATTAGTTTTCGTTTTCATGCTTCAGTTGCATAAATCTGCCTGGATGAATAATCAAATGATGTTTGATCATGATTACTATTGACCAAGAAGCATTTGGAGATCTTTCATCATTGAGCAGTATACCATCAACAAATGATGATTTTCCATCAAAAAACAAGCAGCCCCCCGGCAGCTCCATAGCCAACAATGGGGTCAATCTATCGCCCAGAATCGATCCAGGATGATCCAGGTTTCGAATGTTTACCTATAATTACAATTTCAACTAACCATGAAGATATGTCATTTTCTTACCATAGGTGGCATCGAATCAACGTCAAATATTCACTTCATAAAGCTTTCCAGCTTTGCTGATGTCAATAGTGGTTGCTGAACCCGTCTCTTCGATGATAATTAAGCCACACCCAGTGACGTCCCTGTGGGATTAAGTCCGCGCGACGAAAGTCTTGGGAGCATTGCGGGCACGGGCTGCTCGGGCGGTTGAATCAGCTGGCAGGGAATCACCGGTCGCGACTCGTGTCTCGGGCACCGAGCACTGTACTTGCTGATGACGTTCCTGAGGTGGCATCCCATCTCAAGGTCCAGTCAGAGCTTTCCCCGGTGTTCAGCTGGTGCTTACTCATAGTCAATAGCTGCACATAGTTGTTTGGAAATGTTTGGAATATGGATGGTCACTAATTATAGATTTGATCTCAATGCTTGCGTATCCTATGTCTACTCTCGATAAATGCTTGAGTTGTGTATCCTGACATGTGGCTTCGGATGAGATTGCTATATTGTTATCATGCTTCTATCCCCACCTTCGAGGATGAAGGGCTAGCACGCCTTAAACGTCGACCACCGCATTATCCACTTCAATAATCCTCATTCTTGGTACCACATAAGTGGGGGGCATATCATGCACCAAGCATACGCCACTTTCGACTTAGGCGAATCTCAGTGTGTTGAGAAGCCGAGGCGCTCGTATCTCCAAAGCTCAGACAGGGCGATGACCACCAGGATCTGCAACCAGCCGATGATGGGCACCTCCCGTCGCATCGGTTGATCGCTGGTGGTAATGCTTGGGAGTGGCGAACTGTGTTTGATAAGTGGTTAAGAAGTGTCAATAAGTGTTCATAGTCGTCACAGAATGATTAAGTGTTAACAAATGCTTACACTGCTCAGTGGCTGATGAAGAATGGATGGTGCGTCAGCAGGTGATGCCCGCCTGGGTGGCAGCCTTCAGAGGGTCTGCGGAATCCGTGGGGTAGCGAGTGATGAACGGCTCAAACCTGGGCGAATTGGTTGAACTTGGGTCATGGCTGCTCTCCTGAGGGCTGTTGATGGTTCATAGTCAAGCAGTTGGAGCACAGCCATTATGATACTTGGGAGACTCAGACTAATCAGCAGCATTACTGGCCAAAATCAGCATCAATGTCAGCATAGCTAACCGTCATACTTGGGCAATTATTTTGGTTGATTATATACATACTGTACTGTCATTAGTCGATACCATAATTACCAGCATTGCTGCTATCAAGTAACCCTTATTAACCAAAATGGTTGATTCTGCAAGCTGCTACCAGCCGAAGCCATGAGTCAAACCCGAACCCTCGGGGAGGCTATGGTCAACCTCGGTTGGGTCAATGACTATCCCTAAATCAATCGGAAACAACTACCCTCCTAAGTTTTCCATTAGCTGAGCAAGGAAACCAATCACTCAAACAAATCCCAGTCCAATTTTCCTATCGCAACAATGACCTGACGTTGCAATATTCACACCTGCCTCTTGATATCCGGGTAATTGGACAGTTGGTATTGATGTGCAATGGTGATCAACGTTGATGGTTAGAAGCCACAAGAAACTAAGGCCAATAGTACAATGGTCATACATATTCCAACTTTGATATGGTTAATGCTGGTTACTGGTTCCCATCTATGTTTCACGGCGAATTATCTGACTACTACCAACTCATGTTCATCCATGTAGACAAGTAATTATTGTCTACACTCCCCTTTTACTGGTGCACTGCTTGTTGAATGGTTTTTGGTGCTTATTGTGGAGATATTAATATGTTTAGTGAGTGTAACTTTTCTCTACTATTTTCTGTTGATGCTCATCATCTAACCATTGATTATCATGATCTACCTACTATCTAAATATCCAACTAGTTAACATTATTCGAGTGGCTTGTATTACCTGATGATACATTTACATTTAATGTGTATCCAACTTTTACCTAACTAGAATTATCTGAGTATCCAACTATGAATAGTGGCTCTTCAATAATCACTAGTGGTTATTGTGATTGATCCAGTACCAATTGGTGATCATTAGGCAAGTAACCACTATTGACCATCAAACCTACTACTATCGTTGTTGGTGATACTTAGTGGTCATTGTAATTGATAAGACCACCACTATCTAAGTATTAAAGTGGTCAATATTGATCGATGCCTGCTGGTTCTATAACCACTCTGGCAAGTAACCACTATCTAAGTATAAAGCCAACTTTACAGCCAATGAATATACAATAATATAAATAAAAGTAGGCTCATTGATCACTGCATCACCAATCATTGTAGCTATCTAACTGCCTCACCAACTATCTGGGCTGTTCTCAAAATAGGGGACCCCCCAATCATCATCCAGTTGATTCATCAATTATAGCAATAAACCAGCCATAACTTTGGGGGTCCCTATTCTCAGAAACCACCATACAGTAGTTGCTGAACCCTTACTGTATTGCTTTGTGGTTGCTTCTTATTCCCCACTATTAACCATTGTAATCATCGTGACCACCATCTAATCATCTGATGCACCCAGGTTGATCTTATTGTTGCTTATTATCCCCTGTTAGCCACTATAATCCGCTACAAAACTATATAAAGATCCCTTTTTTGATGGTCATAGCCACCTGGAAACATTGATACTGCTCCATGCAGTAGCTGTTTCATCACTGTAGATGGTGGCTATTCCCTATTATAGTGGGTAAACTCATTATGAGTACTTATACGTTATCACTATCTATCTACCACTAAAAGTTTGGTTCACTATAACTATCTAACTACCTTCAGCTAACTATCTAACTATCTGGCTGTGGGTCAAAACCCCATACCCCTGGTTCCCTTATCATTGCGCATTGTTTTCCCTGTTATTGTTGGTGATTGTTGGTGATTGTCCCCCATTAGGTGGTTGGTTAATATTGACCCATAGCCTTGCGGACAAAGTCTCTGTCAATGCGCCCGACCCACAGGTGTGGTCGCAAAGGCCAAGTGTGAGAAGCCGATGGTTCAAACAAATTAAATAGCAGCTATGGATCCTCCAAGTCGCGTTGTTGTCTTCTCCTCTCCCTTGCACGAAATGCACATGTCTGATGATAGTAGTTAAGGTAGTCTTCTACCATCAGGTAGTTCGTTAACTATCTAACTATCCAGCCATCTAACTATCTAACTATCTAACCATCTAGCCATCTATCTACCTGATGATCATACCTCTTCAGTCCTGGCCTGATCCCCGGTACGCAAGCCCCTAGGCTTCCCATGCTTGGCGCCACTGGTCTGGACGGTGAAGCCCAGGGTCTGGGCGCGGCTGGTCACCGTGATTTCCATTGAAAAACCCATGGTTTCACCTATAAAACGATAGGAAATCCACAGGAAAACCACAGGAACCACCATAGGAACCGCCATAGGAACCACCATAGGAACCACCATAGGAACCACCATAGGAACCACCATGGTTCACCCCAACCACCATGGCAACCATAGTGGTGAGTGTTCAGATGTACTCACTGGTTAAAGGTGGTGAATATGCATGAATTATCTGCTGAATTCAGCGCCCATGGTTAAGTACTGGTTTATAACATAAGAACGGCTAATCAACGGGCATCAATTCTCAATGTCGGTATGGTCAACAAAGGTATGGTCAATAGTGGTTGGCGGTTCATAAGAGTGACATTCTATCAAGAGTCGACAACGGTTAGATGTCGATGGTTTACAATACTTAGATGATGGTTGACTACTAGTTGATAACCGTTACATTGTAATGATTAAGAATGATCAGATCATGGGTGACCACTAGCTGATAAGGATTAGATGTTTCTGGTTTATAATAGTTAGACAATGGCGGACTACTAGTTGATAACGGTTAGATGTTGATGGTTTTTAACTAGTGGTCAAATGATGGGTAAATGTTCATGGTTCATAATGGTGAAAAAAGCATATAAACATGTATGCATAATATATCGGCTACTAAAATGTATAAGCATTTCAACATGTCAATCTATCATAATCATAGTGGCGAATAAAATTGCCAACGGTTAATGATGGTTCATCGTTGTTGCCGAGTTGAGAAATGTGCAGAACCATCCCATGGCTTGGACTGAAGCATACCAGGACGGGGCCCCCGAGTCAGCTAGGTTGGTTTGTATCCAGATTAGTTTGGATAACTACCAGTTTGGGTAGATATGACTACTATGGCCAAATGGGTCAGTACCCACATCAAATAGTTCAACGAGTCAGTAAACAGATCATAAGTAGTGGGGCGCATGACTGTATTGTGTCTGTAGATACCCCTAGTCAGCACTAGTCAGACTGATGGTACTCCCCAGCTACTACTGTAGAGATGTGCTGCTCGAGGTCGCAAGTTGCCATTCCTTGACGATTTCTCCACAAGTCGTGACCCCCTGTCACTGAGCCCCGAACAGCCAGCATGCACACTCGGCCGTGAGCCAACTCAGCCTCGCGGTACCTGCAGCTACTCCGGTGCAAGCTGCGGACTGCGGTCATGACCAACATCCACCATTGATCAACACAAATCATCCAAGGGTCCGAAGGCACGGCATGGACAAAAAACACAAACTGAACAAAATTGCAGAGGTAGGCATGACAGTACTTTAGGCAAGTTTGCGTGAAACATCATTAGTTTCACCCTTGAATGAATTGAATTCAGAAAGGTCTGGTGGTGGTCTTCAATTCAGAGGGCTGTTGGCAGGACCGATTGCTTCAAGATCATGATTAATGATGATCAACGGTCAATAACCATTATTATCATTATTATCAAGTATCATGCTCATTATCATTTTTTGGGTGGTCAAATATCATTATCAAGTATCATTATTATCAAGTATCATCATCATTATCATTTTTCACCATCAAATGTTCCTTTGGCTTGGACTGGGAAGGAACGCCACAGGTGTCCGTTTCCGCGACATTCTGGGTCACCAGGGGAGCAGTCGCTGGTTCTTGGCCTCGCAGCGTTCTTGGTGCACGTGGCAAAGCGGTTTAACAATTGGTCAGTAATGGTTCATGATGTTTAATGATGATTAATGATGGTTAATGATCATTAATGATGGTTAAGGATGGTTAAGGATGGTGTGTAATTAATAGTGGTTAATGATGCTCAATGATGGTTGAAGGTAATGGTTAATGATGGTTTAGTGATGGTTAATGGTTGTTTAGTATGATTTTAATGGTTGATGATGGTTAATGGTTAAAGATGGTTCACAATGGGTTCATGATGGTTAATATTACTGAATCTGGTTAATATTATTTTTAATGACTATTACTGCTAAATATTGTTGTAATATTGTTTAACAGATTAACAAACATTTACTAACAATATTTAGCATTAATGATCTTATTCAACATGGTTTATGATATGCTTTAATAATTTAATATGCCTGTGGGTCAAAACTTTGCACCCCAGCTGTTCACCAATGACCAAACCCGTGTTAGGATGTGAACCACGACCTATGGCTCTTGAGTAATTGATATTAATCATCGCCAGGTCCACCACATCTACCGCAATGGCTGGACCTCCAATGCTTGCCGCGTCCACGCGAAACAGAAATGTTCAACACCGCGAGGCCGGTTTTCTGTAGAAGTGGAACAGGTTTGATGCTTTTGATGTGTGGTTTACTACAGTATCATCTTTCATATGGATTGTCATGGATTGTCATGGATTGTGCTGGATTATCATGGATTGATTACAAGTGGTTTGAGTATGATGGGCTTGGGTTGCAATGTTTCGACTTTGCACGGCGTCTTGCTTTTGAGCTGGATGGATTAAACTCGTCAAAGCATCTGAAAACTATGATGGGATGATGTTTCAGCAACCTTAAAGATTCTAAAACCCTAAGCTGGCTTCTGACTAAAAACATATAAGAAAGCCCTAATATCTACGGGTCCCTTACTATGGTGGCTTTGGGCTTATGATAATGCTGGATGTGGGTGTTCCTCAGAATAGGGGTAGCCCCAAATCATCCAATGGCGTAATCATCAGTAATAACCAGTCATAACTTTGGGGTAACCCTATGGCTTGAGAAACCACCATGACTAGTAGTTGTTTAAACCATTACCATTGCTTATTCTTCCCTATCATTAACCAGATAGTAGTTGCTTAACCATTGTTTACTACTAATGTTCAACGATTAACCCATGATGTTCAGAATAGTAATGCTACTATTAACCATTGTTTCACCTACTATCAACCACATTGTTTACTACTATGATGTCATTACTAGTTTAAACCATGACTGGTCGTTGTTCGATGCTGGATGTTCAACCATGTTCAACCCCACGATAAGCCGCAGCACCCCTCTGCTCCAAGGCACGAATCCCGCAGGATCGAACCCTGCATCGCCCACGTAGGGTCCGAAGATGTCGTTGGTGAGGCCCTGACACGTGCGAGTAGAACACCTCTACGATCCATGGTCTATGATGGTTAACCATCAAGGAACCATCATTAAGGTAAATGGTTAAGGATGGTTAATGATGGTAAATGATGGTTAATGATCTTTATGAATGATGACGCTTCATGATGGGCAGTAATTGGTAAATAATGATTAAAGTTACTGGTTAGCAATGGTTAATAATGGTATAATTCATTTAGTGTTGATGGTTGATACTGCCCAATAACTGATCAATCATTGGTCAATAATATGTGATTCACCTCACTGAATGTTTTCTTCATGGTTGATAGCGGCAAATGATGGAGAATAAACATGGTTTCAATATCGTTTCATTTTTTCTAGTTTGTAAACGCACCGACATTTTTGTTGCTCAATCGGACCAAGCGGAACCTCACTTACCTCTACACGCAGTAGCTTTTGTTCACTCTCGATTGCCCACCTGACTCGCGAATTCCTCATCCCTTCGCAGTATTTGGTTTGATATCTATATTTATACCCCCCCCCCGGTCATTCTTCGTAGTTTCTGAACGTTTAACATGAATTGCCGTCATACATGATACGATGTTGTCATTTCTCTGGGCAACCCCCGTGATAACAATGACACGCATCATCGTCAACGGCACCGTCATCATCTTCGTTGTCATCATCATCATCATCATCATCATCATCATCATCATCATCATCACGGTTTTCAAAGCCAAGAAGTGAACCCCTTCGGTGCTATTCGGTTTTCGTGACCCATTCCCAACATATTAGTCAACTGCATCATGCCCAAATATGATTGAAAATAAACCATGTTCAAACCAGCAACCAGCACCAACACAATGATTATGATCCTTGACCAGCTTCTATACCCTCTTGTTGATGTTGAACATTATACCTATCATTACCAACCAATTGGATCATAACCATGGTTGACCAATAACACTGAACATAGCTAATAGTACAATCTATTATCATCACTAACCATCATGATTGGATTAAACTGAACTATCGAGTTGACCGCTTACCTTTCAATTTAGCATCGTTCGTACTAATGGTTAATGTGAATCATTCGCATTAAGCTACCAATTGCTCACAGAATCTAATACCGGTATATGGTCAAGGATTGTCATTACGCCTATGATCTGATTGACCTATATATATATATATAAGCCGTATTGCTCAAATGATGCTAATCATAATGATATTTGTCTGCTGCGAGCGGGAACTGAGCTCCAAACGTCGTCTGACTAATTGACGTGTGAAACATGCTACAAATGTGCGCATCAAAATCAATCATGATTCTATACAAATAATTATATAATGATCACCAGTTTCTATTAAAAATAATTTTGTAATAATCATCAGTTGGTTTGATTACTTGATTAGTATGGCTAATAGTAAGCATTGTTGACTGAGGATAAGCATGGTTGATTATATAATGACACTATTTACCATCATCTCAACCAGCATCTACCACTATTAACCACTCTGAATCATGATTCACCATCATCATTATCATTGTTAACCATATCACTATTATCCATCAGTATCATCATGATTAAGTCAGCATTTAACCACTGACTTTTAACCATCACTATTAACCACTGACCATCATCTCAACCATCATCTCAACCAGCATCCACCACTATTCACCATCACTAGTAACCATCATCATCTCACCACTATGAACACCCCATGTTTCTTGGATCCCACTCAGCCGGCGGCGCCTCTGGCACCGGCGCCCAGGGCAGAGCCTCAGAGTTGCCACCCGCGCGCCTTGGCGCAACGGCGATGGTTGATGGCGGTCAAGAAATGGTAGATCATGGTGGTTGATAGTGGCCAATGATGGTTAGCAGTGGTTAACAATAGTGGTTAACAACAGTGGTTAACAACAGTGGTTCATAATAGTGGTTGATAATGATCAATAGTGGTTCATGATAGCGGTTTATGATAGTGGCTAATGATGATTGAAAGAGTTTTTGATGATAGTGGCTGATAATGATTGATAGAGTGGTTGGTAATGATTACTAGTGGTTGATAGTTGATAATAGTGGTTAGCAATAGTCATAAATAGTAGTGGTCAATTATGATTAATCGTGATGGTTGATGATGGCGACTTTTAGTAGAGGTTAAGAGTGATGGTTGGCAGATAATGGTGGTTAATAGCTGACAAATAGTGGTCAATGGTGATGCTTGATGGCACAGCATCGCCCCTCTTTCTTCTCCCTTCCAAAAATCGAAGCCACAAAACGGGAAAAAATCACCAGCAGTACAAACATAAGCATCATTAACCATCAACAGCCTTTATTAAGTATCATTAGCCACTCTCAAGCAGCATTTTTCGCCATCAGCAACCACTAGTAAACATCATTATTAACCATTTACCATTGCGAACAACCACTATTCATCATCAACCACTACTCACCATTATTAGCCACTATTAAACTCACTATGAAAACTCACTACTCACCACTAGTAACCATCATCATCAACCACTACACACCATCATTAGCCACCATTAAACAGCACTATTCACCACTGGTTTTCCAGCAGCTTCTGACCGTTGTTACTATCGCTGGTCGACCACTGGGCCGGCGACATGGCCACCTTGTTGGCGCTGTCCTGTTGGCCAGCCATGTTCCCACGTGGCTGACGCGAGATTTCTGGCGGTTGAGGATGGTCAACTGATGAGTTGGTGGATAGATCTCGTGTAGGTTAACAATGGCCAAGCCATTGATCGATTGGCGAGCTGGGTCAAGCAGTTAACCAACCAATTTCATGCGGGATAATAACAAGTAACAATAGGGAAAACCGCCTGGTTAATGATGGGGAACCAGGGGTACGGGGTTTTGACCCACTGCCAACTCATTTCTGGTTCCGACATTACATTGTCAACAAGTATAGGGTATATAGGTGCTGATCTAATGTAGCTTGGAGATGATCACAACGAAGTTGGATATATCTCACGTAGCTTGGATATGGTCCACCTTGCAATTTCAAACTTTTATACTAGCAGTCGAGGAATGTGCAGGAATACAATGTGAACGACATGGCCAACAAATGTCAACCGTCCACCAGGCCCAGGCATGTCATGATTCAACTCCGCGTCCTCCTGGGCATAGCCACCGATGAATGGGTTCAAGTTGCCTCACCAACAGCGAAGGCCTACGCGGTCTAACCTGCGACCATCCCGACCTTCACGCCTCATGGTGAAGAGAATCTTACCTCTTGTGCAAAGAAACAGTAGAAATGAACTCTGTCCTATCCTAACTTCCTCAACATATTGCAACATGCATATAACATGGATTTAGAGATAGAAAGGTAGTCGTACCTTGCAACAGCGATCTCTTGAGGTGAACGACCTGAAATGACCATTTCATCATCTCCAGCATCAAAATCACTCAGCATCTGCCTTTGTCCACAAGAGATGGTAGCCCCAACACTGGCACCCTGTCAATCATGATCACTCTCGGATGGTTGGTACCACCAATTATGAACCCCAAGCGATCATTGGTTGGTTATTGGTACATTGGGCAGTGGGTCAAAACCCTGTACCCCTGGTTCCCCTATCATTAGCCATTGTTTTCCCTATGAATTTGTTGGTGGAAATCCCCCATGAGTCATTGGTTGGTTAATATGGACCCATAGCCATATATAGCTGGTATATCCCCTCGTATTGTTGGTTAATCTCCCCTATTATTAACCATTAATATGGACCCATAGCCATGTAGGTACCATCTGAAGCAACTGACCTACCCCCAGGCAGCCCAGCCGGCAGCCGCGGGCCTGTGGTGAACTGCTCCACCC
>VSDK01017448.1:1030781-1041219 GCA_009767595.1 Symbiodinium kawagutii | reverse complement strand
TCAGAGTCAAAAAAAATTCAGAGTCAGATTTGATAGCCCCCCTGATGATACAAATTCATCAGAATAGATCGAATAGGTACATGTTTTCCAGTACAATGTGCCATTTGGACATCATATGATGAAATGGTAACATGTGCTTCCTTTTATATAGTGGTATTTTTTTTCCCGGTGGTTGATTGCTATTCACACGTCACACTTCGGATCACTTCGGTTACAAGACCTGGCACCGCTCCCAACTTGAGAACCAATCAAGACCAACAACTATTTCTTTTCATTCTGGTATAAATCCATCACTGCAAGTCCCCACTTTCTGTTACAGAGAGCCTTCTCTTACGGACTTTGGTCATGAAGGTCAACCACACTACATATCAACAGCTGTTGCGTTGGATCACTCTTTGCATTTTTTTTCCGGGGCATGATCGGATGGGCTCGACATGAGTCAGAGTCACTGAACAGCCACCAGAATCCCTACAGTAAATCTGCCGGAATTGCTTGTGTCGCGACTAGTATATAACTGGGTGTGCCTCAATTGATCGACCCAAAACATCCAAAATAACTTCTTGTTTGGGCGGCCGCTGGGTGGTACCCATGGCCGTTCGTGTTACCCCAGGATCCATCGGTGCCAACGTGCCAGCACCACAGGACCGAAGTGAAAGATCTGATCCGCTTCGGAGAAGACCCGAACCTCGAAGCCACAGTGGCCATCGACAGTTGGATGAAAGGCTTCTCTGGTTGGTGGTTTCAACCACTATGAAAAATATTAGTCAACCAACCAATCATTTATGAATACTATGGAAAATAAAAATACAAATAAAACAACTAACCAGTTCTACTGGATCAGTACTATGGTGGGTCATAGTTTTGGGTCATGCAGCCATCCTATGGAACATAGTCAGGGTTTGGCTTGTCAAGAAATGGTGGCACCCAAAAAGGTGGTTGTTTCATGTTGTTTCCAGACCAAAACTGATAATAACTATGGTGGGTGGTTTCCTTCGCAAATGCGCAGGAGACACCGCCATATACTTGCTATGTGTATATTACTATTTCGGTTGACAGTTGACAGCTATGAGTATCTCAGATTGGCATTGGTATTGGTATTGGTTTTAGCTGTTCCACAATTTTCCACATGCCAGAGAACCAATCTGTATGTGATGTATAAGAGTGTGACAAGTAACTTCATCAAAACAAACTGTCGAATAAATTTTGGGTGGGGCAAGCCATGCATTTGGCAGCACTGAGTTCGTTGGGAACCCTTGAACCCCCTTTTCTTGAATCATGTACAATAATAAACCTGGGGGCTCCCTATTCTGAGAAACGCCCAAATCTACCCATATGGGTTCCGCACGTCCAAACGACCAGCGATGGCAATGGCATCTTCCAAGGTCCTTGTGAAGAACTGCTCCTGCATTGGCGCCAGCTTGGTTCGAAATCATCCATGTCGCAATGGCGAAGCACCCCTGGTTGCTAAACTGTTTACGAGGTATGCTAAATGGATCCAAACGGATCCCTAGCAAACCTAACAAACCAATACAAACCAGGCGAGCGGTTTCCTCAAACTACATTTCTTGGCATCCACTTGGATCTGCTTGGCCACAGCGCATGCCGGCAATGCATTTTGCTGATTCCAAATGAGCGATCTCAGCACCGCAACTCGCTGTCAGCTCCTCGAAAACGGTCTGCAGATCTGTGGTGTTGATACCTGCGCGGAGCTATGGTGAAGAGCCCATGCCCGGTCACATGGCCCCGTTGTTTTCAAAGGCACGCGGCAAGGGGAGGCAAGGGGACCATATTTTTTTCGGACAAACGAAGTCATCTGCCCAGGTTTCCAACAGGCAGATCGGAACTGAGGGCCAAAAATGGAGGTGACAGCAATATGTGGGGAAACACTTTATTCTGTCGTCGAGTGGGTAAACATATCAACATGATCATTTCTCATGTTGATATGCTGACACACACGAAAACAGCATTAACTTGGTTGGGTCTTGGAGCGGAAAACCTTTGGGTACACGGTACATACATGATATATTCTTTACTGTAAAACATATACTAGGCATCACAGGGCCGAGATTTCGGAATGAAATGGTCCAGGGAAGACCGACTCTCTTTGGAGTCACTGCAAAATGGTAAATCCTCGGATGCTTCGTTGCTTTCAGGAAATGCCTCAATGTGGATGACCCATTTCATTCCCTGCTGCTCAGGGTCCGATTTTGACAGTGAAGGCCACGTAAGGAGGCAACAAAAATATTCCACCTCACTTACAACATGCGGGGCCCCTTTCAAGTAAAGTTGACATGTATGCACCGCAAGTCCACATCATAGTGAACGTAAGAAATTACCATCATTTTCTTCCCCTCTGTTTTCTCCCGGGCAAAGACCATAGCTCGTGTGAAGTTCGGCGAATGGCAGTGCCAAATTCCTCTCTGGTTAGCAGTTCTGAAGGTGAGTTGGTTTGCGTGGCAAATCAACAAACAAACAAAGAACAGCCAACCATCAGTGCATCCTTCACGAATCCTTTCGACCAGCTTCTGATCGCTCTTCTTGGCTTCTGCACATCCCTCACTTTCCAATCACTGTATATAGTCGTACGAGAAGTCGGAATTGCTGTAGTTGCTGGAATGCCAAAGTTGTAAAGCTCCTTCTAGAAGCTGCCAACGTGTGGGTTGAAGCTTGGTATCCTGCATGGAGCCCTCCTCCTTCAAACCAAAGGTCCAAAGATCATTCCTCTCGCTGCCAAGCTGGCAGTGGTTCTGCCAAAGCCATTGTGGAAGATTTGGCCACAGTGCTGTGTACATCGGAGAATGCACACGGCAGAATGGCCAAATCTTCCATCTGGCATGGACCATTGGACCCCATTGTTTTGATCTCACTCCACTGAGTTCATCTTGGAAGGCCCAAAAGTCCTTATGGATACTGTTGCTCCAGCTAAAAGCACACTGCGGAAGGGCGAAGTCTTGGGCCCAGTGGACATGATGTCCCCTGATTCACCCTTGGAAATTCAGGTCCACTCCATTGACCCATCTGGCTGGTGCTTCAATGGGTCAGGCCTAGCGGCGGCGAGTCGTCTCTTCATCTTTCCCGCCCTTCCTGGTGGCCAGCACTGAGCCCATATGGCTATGGGGCAATATTAACCAACCAATAATGGCTTATAATGACCAACCAAATCATAGGGAAAACCATGGTTAATGATAGGGGAACCAAGGGTACGGGGTTTTGACCCACAGCCATATGTTCATAGGAACTCTTTGGTACCCTTTATGATTGGCATACTATTCACTGAAATCTGGTTTTGGTAGCCATGTCCGAAGTTTGATTTCCAGTTCCAGATTTGCCTCATCAATTGTTGGTTGGTGTCTAAGTTGCCATGTGTTGTCAATTCTTGGTGATATCTAAGTTGGTCATACCTGGAATAGAAAACCCAAATCAATGCACACACACACACGTACCGTTTCTTGTATGTTGAGAAGGCGTTGACTGTTGACCCAATGGCCCTCAGATGGCACCAACAAGGCGCTGTGTACCAGTGGCGATTACGGGGCTGCAAAAACCCAGCAATAGTTCAGGATCAGCCGGTGCAGAAGGGCCACGAAAACAATGTCATAAGCAACTGCTGGATACCCCATCAGTTTGATTCTTGTAGAGGTTTAGTTTACAGATCTTTATACTCACTGCCTATGAGTAAGGTATCATCAGCCATTGTGGCTTTGCAGCTCCAGAAAATTTCGCATCATTCCAAGCACCAGGCAGTTGTGGGGTCACAAGGTACCACCAGTGCTGGCAGTCACCAGCCAAGTTGGGAAGCCTCGAGAGCTCTCTTCACCATGTGGGGGTAAGCATATATGGGTGTTTCTCAAAATAGGGGTACCCCTATATCATCCACCATTAGTCATTCATAGTAAGAAACCAACCATTTGTGGGGCACCCCCATTTTGAGAAACCACCATATGAATGGATATCCCTCCCAAATCACACAAACATATTCATTTTATTTCATTTTCAACCGGGGGGTCAGGACGGAAATTCTTGGGCACTCCAATTTCGGACACATCCATGTATGGAACCCCGCACGTTTCTGGCGTTCCGTGATATCCTCCGTTGGAAAGTTGAACTTTCGGGGGTGTCTCACACATACTCATTATTCTGGGCCAATAGAGAATCAAGTTCTCTGGGTCTGAGGCCTACGAACAAAGGCATTTCTTCCGGATGAGCCAATCATTGCGCGATCGGCGGATTCCTGAACTTGGCTCAGCTCTGAGATGGGAGAAGCAAAACACTTGGGAAGCATAGAGATCAATGTCCCTAGCCGCCACTACCACGGTTCACCAGCTCCCGGTGCCCACCTGGAACGCAACTCTGTCCGGTGAGCAGGTAGGAAGAACATCCTGGCGGCTCGAGGCAGGGGCATAAGCATCGCATGGCATGGCAGGTTTCATTGTGAAAAGGTCAACTGGTTGGTGGTTGAACCACCCATGGTTGACGAGTGGTTAATAGTGGTCAATAATAGTTATATCAGGTAATAGTGGCTAATATAATGATCATTACCTGGTTGGTGGTTGAAGCACCCCGGTATGAAAAATAGTAGTCAACCAACCAATTGTTAATAATTCCTGGGAAAAATATAAATGTTTGAAACCACCAACCAGTAAACTTGTGACCTTGAAGCATGTTAAAGTAAATTATTGACAAATCGACATGCCGCTGGTGGCCTGTTGCAGGAGTTCTTGCATCAACAGTAGTGTTAGTGGATAATGAACACGGAAAATGATTGTTGATAATTGTTCATAATTTTCAGAATCATTCCCTCCGTTTATAAATAGTTGGTGATATTAATGCCTCTGAAAAAATATTAGTCAACCAACCATCTATCAGTGATTACTCGGGACAAGAAAAATGCTTAAAACCACCAACCAGTAGTTGTTTAACCATTCTTGTTGGCTACTATCCTCTATTATTCCCTATCAACAATTAACTATTATCAACTATTATTACCCATGGTTAAAACCACCAACCGGATAATCATTGTTGATAATGATTCATAACTTTCCAACTTGGCAACCAATAAGTACTGATGATGACGATGCTGATTACGATGATGATCTCTGAGAGTACCAGTATCACGTCCAATCCACCATGAGCACATCTGTATCTTGATTATATAACATCCATTAACCGTCAATATATGACCACTTAACATAGTTTACCTCAATATATGGTATATCTTTAACCATGAGCACATCTCTAAACCTATCAATACATGACTCCTAAACAGAATCACCAGAACTGGGCCCAGAGGCACCGCTGGAACCATGTCGGCCTGGGATCATTTGCAGCCTGCAGTACAGTTCGACCATCAAAACTATCACCAGCCTACGATTGTCTCTAGCGATATCTATCTACTTGATACAGTTGAGCTATGGAAATAATTACAACTGACGACATTGTAACACTGATCATGCCGCGACATGCCTCAATAAAAGTCACACCGTTGCCAAAAAGTATCGTGGTTTGACCACCAACCACTTGCTTCTACATCCATGTGACCTTTGGCTCCTCCTACTGGTTGCTCTTCAAGTCTAGTGCGTTTCTATTGTTTACCTACTCCATGTTCATGTTGCTTTGTAATTCCCAGAAGAAGATCCACTTTGTTTCAAATTCTTTTGTCATAAGCATCAGTTACATCAGTTAATTGACCAGTTCATTCATCAGTCACTTCTACAACAGTGGTGCTGAAAACAATTTGATACTACACCACAGTTGTTTCATACCACAATTTGGTCCATTGGTGTTACACTGTTAAACAATTACAGAAACTGATTGGTGATTTCAACCCCTATGAAAATATTAGTCAAGCAACTATTCGTCAACAATTACTACGGAAAGTAACAAATGTTTGAAATCACCAACCATATCAATATCAATCCAATATCAATCATTTGTAGTAATAACCAACCATGTTGGGGGTTACCCCCATTCTAAGAAACTACCAGTATTATCAATCATTTATAGAGAATCAATCCAATATCAATCATTTATAGTTACACTGTTGAACAGTTGGCAGTGGGTCAGTTCACCCTGTAGCCCTGGTTCCCCTATCATTAACCAGCAAGTTTTCCCGATTATGGATGCTTAAAACCCCCTATTATTGGTTCATTGATATTGATCCATAGCCATTTTGTTGTTATGTATCCCCTATAATTGTCAATTATCATCCCCAGCTTCACTAACCATTAATCAGCTATAACCTTGGTTGGTTAATTAACATTAATCCATAGCCATATATTCAGCTGGTATATTCCCTATTATTGTTGCTTGTATCTCCTATTGTTAACCATTAATCAGCTATAATTGTTATCTCCTATTAATTAATCAGCAAGTTCATCTTCCTGTTACCAGTTCCCGGTTCTACAACGGCCCTGGTCATGCCCCCGGAAAAAACGGCCGTACGGCACCCTGCGGCACCCTGCGGCGCCCTGCGGCGCCCACCCGTGCCTTGTGGAGGTCCGGCAGCACCTTCCATGGTCGGCTCCCCCTGCACCTGAGGGACCAAGGCGCCTTGGTCTACCTGAGACCCAACGAGTTTAGTGGTGGGCTGACGCCATGATTGTGAAAATATGTGTTGCATGTGTATATCTATATATGAACATATATCATGAACATATTCAAATATGAAAATATGTACGTATATATATATATATACATACACGCATATATATATATATATTGAAAAATATGTGTATATATATATATATGCAAATAAATGAATATATATATATATACATATATATATGTATATGTGATGTATCTTACTCTTATATTTTCTATTGCAATCAATGATCCCCAAATATTACCAAACGGGTACTAATCAAGCTCAGTAGCCCTTCAAAGTTGCTTCATGATTATCTTGTTAAAGACCAGCACACAGTAGTGGTTCTTGATATGGATTGTTGATAGAATGAATGGAAGAAACAATCAATGGCCATTGAACATCGGTAAATGGCAATATTATCACTATTGGCGAAGCGGTTGCCAATGATGATGACCAATCATAAAAAACAAATGTTACATGTGTGAATCATCGTGACGCAAAATGATACGGAGAAACAACAAGAACTCGACGTTTTTGCTTACCACCATTTATGGATGCACTCACTAAATGAATTCATCACCAAACACACACAAAGCAAACATGTTTTGAGGGCGAGACATTCTGTACCTGTCGAAATTGGTTGCATGATAGAGTGCTTGAGCACAGTACAATAATAATGCTTAACATTCACTGCAGTGATTGTATCTAAATGGCGACATCCGTTGTACCCTTACTCTGCCCATGTTGGGCAATGTTTCTCGGGTACCTCATGCTTATTCTCAAACTGGTGTGTTTGTTTGGACGTTGGTCCTTTTATACACTTACATTGTGACATTTTTCTCTTAATCAAAGCAAGGCAACACGAAAACATCACACGGTACTTCGTCGCTTCTCACTTCACCACACGGCTGTGGTTTTGCCAGGCCACACCATCTACCCAGATGGCCAGCTTCGAGTCATAGTCTTCATCCGCCTCAGCCTGTCAGATGTTGAAGAGAAGGCCGCTGTTTTTCAGAGAAGAATCTACAATCTACAGAATCAAAACACCAGAATGGTACTTTGTCAATTCAGTAGAGGCATAACTTACGAAATAGAAAAATAAAATGAGTATGTGGCTCTGTGTGATTAGATGGCACGGAATCAACAATCATGATGTTGGGAAGAACCTGGGAATCATCTTGTTATATCTTGTTCTACAACCAACAAAGGCCGGACATTGTGGCAATGATTGGTCATGATACCCGCTGTGCATCCCTCAGCACATTCCGCCAGCTGTTTACGGTAGCTGAGATGTGGTGAACTGCTGCTTCAGTCAGCTTCCCACGATGTTCAAGCCAGATCAATCCAAGTCCCCATATAAATCATCATCCACAAGCTGGAAAAGAATCATGATTTTATCGAATCTCCTCCATCTCAACCATCAATTAAAAACTATCTCCGACTAACCATTCTTCATGCTGTTACCAACCATCTCGGCTGAACAGCTGGGGTGTTTGATGGTCATAACTTCTTTCCCCTGTCAAGCCACCCCAGCTGTTCAGCGACCCAAAAAAACGCCACTGTGACGGATCGCTGGTCGCCTGGAAAGTCACTTGCACCTGCACATCCTCGTCCGGGTCTAAGTTCCCAGACCTAACCACGGGACTTCACGGCGCCAGCATGGTTGCCAGGGACCACCCCTCCACACATGTGACTGTCATCTGACTGGAGGATTGGGAAAGGCTATTTTTCTATTGTGTCTCAGTTTTGGATATTTTTCCGGTGCCCCCAGTGCACCATGATTGTGATAAAGAGGTCCAAGCAGGCCATTTAGTTATCGTTGATCACTGAGCCTTACTAAGCTGCACAACCAAGCATGATTGACCCTCAACATGGAAATCAAGTGGTTTAGGATTCCTTCTGGTAAGCGAATGGACCCTTGGCCGGGGACCGCATCAAGGGAATCAAAAGGCTACCGAAAGAAGTGGATCAATGATCAACACCACATAAACAACCAGCATTGTCGTTTATATTCTCTCAAAATAAACCTATCCCCCCATGAGGCTACCGCAACGGTCACTGATGCTACAAGTACCCCCATTTCAAGAATGATGGTTTACTTTTATGCTTCTACATCTTCCGTACCTCTACATGCTTTTGTGGATCCGGCTATGTAGCCATAGTAACAGCCTCAAATCATTGCTGATCTCGAGATGAGCAAGCTTGGTGACTCCACCCTAAAGCTTGCAGGGACCCTATCGATACAAAAGGATACGATGGGACTCCACGGTGACCCAAAGATGAGCCAACATCCGACTGATGAGTGGCAACCTTTGATTAGCTCGTTGCAGTATGTCCCCTCATAAAATGAGAACCTGGAAGGAATCTATTCATTCTAGGGTTCTCAAGAGGTGCATGGTGCTATATTGGAAATAGTTATCACTATTCCACATCGGCAGCCAAAAATGAGGAGTCCGAGTGTAGTCACAAGAGTTGTGATTCACGACTTGCCATGGTTGCAATGTCTGAAATGTATCAATCATCCAAAAAGGAGGATTTTAGATCAGCCATGTTGATTTATGATGCCATGCATCAAGAATTGTTGAACAAAACCGCCCCCCTTGACCAACATACCAATCATCAACAATATCTGTCAAGATAGCTGACCATTCAATAGCAAAGATAGTGGACCATTGCTGGTTGTTCTCCCCTACTATTAACCCCACTATTAACCACTATAATCCCCTAAAAAAAATGGTCAAAACCATTGCCAATCATAGCAACCAGCTATCTTTCATAGCTTGCAATGACAGCCATTCCCCGTGCTCAGTGCCCTGCGTGGGTTTCACGGTGAAGGGCCCCACCGCCACTTGAGGCTTGCTGGGAGGCGCTTGACCCTCCTGGAGCCAAGGTCGTGGCACGTGACCATGAATATGGGTGCTTCTGGAGCCGTAGGGGTCCCCTAAATCATCCAATTTTAGTCGTTCATATTAATTATGCAGTGACCAACCATTTTTGGGGGTCCCCTACTTCAAAAAAAAAATGACCTTGAAAGCACATCGGTCGCTTCATGTCGCTTCAATTGTTGAAGACATTTGGGTGTTGGTAGGTACCATCATGCACACGGACAAATGATGACAAATGAAGGTGCCTTTGCAATGAATTCCGGGTTTGACCCAAAGTAATACAAACCACTCATGTAAGTTCCCATCTTGAAGTCGTAGTTGGGCTCCGAAACTGGATCGCCACGACAGGATCCAGTGTTTCTTGAAGGGAAAGTGACACGAAAACGTTGGATGACCTGAACATGTCTCTGCTGTTTGTCCTTGTTTAACTCACTTGGTGGGAAAACTCGCTATAGATGTTTTTCATACCATGATGTGATCACTTCAAACCTTCGGATTACCGACTGCCCAGGATCCGCAATAAAATCCCGTTGCGCCAGCACCAGCTTTTTGGAATGATTCCCAAGCCATCAAACGTATCCAGTCAATTCAAGTGATCATTGCAGAACTTGGGGTCCTGGGTCCTGGGTACCTAAATTCTCGATGATGGGTGATTCTGGCTTATTGTAATTTGTTGTTATGCAGAATATGTGGAAAATAATCATGTCTGATCTTCACAGCAGTAATCATTACAAGCATCATTCACTTTCGTTGCAACCGTGTATGTGTATATAACCATTTTCACCATCAGTGATCATGATCGCAAATCATCAACCTATGGCAATAAGTGATCATCATCACCATCGCCATCGCCATCACCAACATCAACATCATGATCATCATCATCATCATGATCATCATCATCATCATCATCATCATCATCATCATCATCATCATCATCATCATCATCATCATCATCATCATCATCAAC
>VSDK01017448.1:975315-1026125 GCA_009767595.1 Symbiodinium kawagutii | reverse complement strand
TTCATCCTGGAATCGAGGTTTGTTGGTGACTGGTCACTGGAGAATTTCTCTGATGTTCAACCTGAATGAATGCTGGTGGATGAGGCAAACACATGGGTATGTATTCTGTATATATATATATACATACATGTACTGTGAATTCTATATACATGCGCATGTCTTACATATCTGAAGTGTTCACAAGCATTATTTTTATCAAGCGTCATCGACTCTCATGCAAATGCAGAACAAAAGATCATGGAATGCTGTTTCAGGCTGCAAGAAATCAGTAGCTTCATAGGTACGCATGAGCAAACTCTTCAAAGGCATTCAAATCCGTAGAAGTTTAATATCCGATCCATGAAACTTACTGATTTGAATGCATTGATATATTTCATGGATTGAATAATCAATGTATTTCTGCCAAATCGTTGCTGGTCTCTGAAACAGTGTCAATGTGCCCAGGAGTCTGCTGCGCTTCTCTTCTGCAAAGACATGAGTTATATGCATATATTTACTCGTGTATATATATATATATATATGTGCGTACATATCTATGTATATAATACGCATTCATTTATCTCTGTATCCAAAAAAAAGTATATATACATATATACATATATAATATGTATGATACATGCATCCTGTTCATCGCCCCAACAAATCCAAACCCTATTGGCCAATCATCTATCCAGGTCATCTGCCTTGATCTTACCGCCGCTGCAATGATCACGCTGGGAACCGCAGGGACTGTCATGCTGATAACTATGGTGGTTGATAAATGGTTGATTCGTGGTCGATGAGTGGTGGATTCATGGTTGATTATATAGTGGTTGATAGTGGTTGATTAGTTGGTGACAAGTTACAAGTTAGATACCGTGACATTGTGGCTCACAGCCCCTGTTACGACTGAACCTTTTCGGGAGACTCACCACAACTCAAATCTTTGGTCTTTTACCAAAGCTTCTCTAGCATGGCAAATTATCATGGTATGAATCATATAATATCGGGGTCAATTGTAATCATGTGTAATGGCGATTCTCATCCCTATACTCCACTTGGAAACCAATCCCCAAGGGCTAATGACACTAACCATGGACACCATCAAGCAGCGGTGGCAGCAGCGGTGGCAGCAGCGTCCTTGGGCTTGTCGATCTGTAGAAATTCGCGCAGAGCGCGGCGGATGGCCAACTCATAGCCTTGCTGGAAAGGGCTGGAGACATCAATGGCTTTGAATGGGTGATGATGGGTAAGGATGTTTCATGATGGTTAATGGTGGTTAATGATGGTTAATGAGGGTTAATGATGGTTTATGAGGGTTAATGATGATTCATGATGGTTAATGATGGTTAATGATGGTTAATGATTCTTCACAATGGTTGACTGGTAAGGGTTCATATTGGCTAAAAAATTGTCCATACTGTTTGAGAAGGACTAAGCATGGTTAATGATGGTTGATGATGTGATAATGATTGAGAGATTTTCAGGTTTCATACTGGTTAAGAATGATCCATGATCGTTAGTAATGGTTGATAGTGGGTATTGGTTCATTACAATAGTGATTTCGAATGAGTCATCAGGGTTGACGCTTCGTACAGGCTAACCATGGTTCATGATGGTTGATGATGGTTAACAATGGTTCATACTGGTCAAATATGGTTCTACATTGATGGTTAAAGATGCTTATTGATAATGGCTAATGATGATTGATAGTGGTTAAGACTAGCTAATAATGGATACATTACATATATATATATATATGGTACCCCCCCCCCAAAAAACCCACCTTTTTACACTTTTTACTGGTATTTGCAGTAAATTCTGCATATTTTGCGGTTGCATTTTTGGTTGAACGTTTGGGGGGTACCATGTATATATATATATATACACACATACATGCGAACACATGCAAACAAACAGAGTGGTGGTTTAGGGTTTAGGAATTAGGGTTTGAGACTTCCTGTACTTAGGGCATTTGCATTCTGAACGAGGTCTTAAGAGGTCTTAAGACCTCCTTGGAACCAAGAACCAAGAACCAAGATTACCCAAAACAATTCTGTACAATCTTGGTTCTTGGTTCTTGGTTCCAAGGAGGTCTTAAGACCTCTTAAGACCTTGGATCTCCCAAAAATGCTCTAAGTACCAAATGCTTAAGAGCTTGGATCCCCCAAAACGATCTAAGCACCAAATGCTTAAGAGCTTGGATCTCCCAAAATGATCTAAGTACCAAATGCTTAAGAGCTTGAATCTCCCAAAATGCTCTAAGTACCAAATGCTGTAAGCACCCCCTTCTTTGGATTCAATTCCGCACTCGCAGCATTTCTGCATCATCGTCCGGCAACCTTCTAGCAGCGCAATGGCCTCATTCCCGGTGGCTGGACAAGTCCACGTACAAGGGCACCAGGCCACCTTGACATTGAGTTTGCCGGGCACATCTTCCGAACCGGGTACATCTTCCGAACCGGAAGTGAAGCTGACAAGGCCCAGTCCGGAAAACATTATGTCCAAGATTGATGCTGGCAAGATCCAGGTCCATCCCAGCCGGCAGCCCCTCCACAAAAAGGACATCACGAATGCCTTGGGGAATGTTCAGCGCGTGCTCCTGCTAAAGGGGGGAGCTGGAGGTGAGTGGGACCCCCGAGCTGACTTGCGACTGGCAAGTCTTCTTGCCAAGCCGATCGTTTCAAAGAAAAGTCGCCCGGGGCCACTGGCCATTGAGGACGCGCCCACCGTCGTCGAGAACAAGCCTGCGGCCACGCCCCCCGTCGTTGAGAACAAGCCTCCGGCCACGCCCCCCGTCATTGAGGAAGAGCGCCCCGCAGCCGCAGAAGAATCTGACTCGTCGTCCGACTCCTCTTCTTCTTCTTCTTCGTCGGAGATGGACATTGACATCGCCCTTGAGAAAAAGGAAGCTGAGTTGATGAAGGCCAAAGATGAGTTCGAGAACATCTTCTCAGCCTTACATGCCTGTCAGAAAGAGCTTGAGGAGGCAAAGGAAGAGATCGAAGCAAAGGACATGGAGATCAGCCTGTTGAAGGAGCAGCTTGCAGCGCTTCAGGCACAGACCGATTCTGATGACGACATGATGACCGAGGATTGAACACTGAGAATAGAGTCGTCTTCCTTCTTTGTTCCCGCTTTTTAAGCCTGCGCCCGCGCAGCGGAGCTTGAATGCAGAAACGCCTGCTATCGCCCAAAGGACAAAATTTTTCATCTTTGCTGCGTGAGGTGGGTCATCTTGTGGGTACTAGTTTTGCTACTATATAATTCTAATTCAGGATAGATAAGCTTTTGTTAGATGAAAAGAACGTACTCCAAATAGGGGCTAGCACACCCAGTTGTTGCACATCACATGTGTTTCACATGTCAGTACAATTTGCTGCTGTCTGCAAATGACACTTTCGCAACCTTATGTTCTGCTAGCGCCTTTTTTGACGCCTTCCCTGCCATCCTGCCACGTCGCCCGTTGTTTTGGTTGCAATGGCTGCTGCTGCTCTCCTCGATGATGCCATGACCAAGTTCGGTGGCAAGGCTTGGTCGCTCTCTACTTTGGATTCTCCAGTCTGTTTCTCCCGGGACGAAGAAAGCGCTGAGGACCCCATCAGCATTTCCACCTTCATCGCTGCTGTTGGTCGCAGCCAAGAAGGACTTTGCAGGTCGGTCAACTGGCTTTTCGATGTGAACTTGTCCTTGCCGGAGTTTCCTTTGAGCCGGATCGGCGACGTCATGAAGGAGAATGCTCCGGAAAAGTTACCATGCAGCATCAAGCCTCCAAATCCTCTGCCTTCCGGATGCCGCATCAGTGTTGTTGCCCAAAACAATCAGGATGGAACGGTCAATGTCCTTAAGGCCCTGCACTTTGAGAACCGCGTCCCCAAGGAGCAGGCACTGCGCCTTTGCACTGGAACACCCTATGCCCTTGCTTTGCGCGCGGGTCCGTGGGCTCTAAAAAAGGCAGTCCTGGGGTTGATGGACAAAATTCCTGGTTTTCATGTGTCTTGGTTTACTCTCAAGCAACAAAATGCCGTCCGTCGTGACAAGCCTGCTCAATGGGCCCCTCCTGACGAAGATCTTTGGGCTGGCATCCAGTTCATCAACAAGCATGCCCCGGAGTGCGACTCCCAGAACCAACAGTACTACTGGATTCTGTGCCACATTAAAGATGATTCTGGTTCCCCTATCAGCGGCTGGCCTGAAGCCAAAGTTCGCATCATGGCCCAAAACAAGGCCAAGGGGATGGCAGGCGCCCAGCTGGAGACTTCTTTCCCCCTCCACACATACTCGCTGAAGCCATTCCTCGCTGAAAGCTTGATGCCTCTCCTCTATCCTCTCTTCATGAACTTTGCCTTCATGTTCTTGGGGTGGCCAGGGGTGGGGAAAACGCCTGCGATCATCATCATGATGTTGGCTATGGGGCGATTTCATGCTTCGCGTCTGGACCTTCCTACACCTGCAGGCTGGCGGCGGGCCAAGTCGCTAGACAATTTCCGACACAGGGTCGGCAACATCCATGAAGGAGTATTCCTCGATGACCCTAGCCGGGAAAAGATCGACTTGGCAGATTTGAAATCCTTCGTCACAACTGAAGAGAACCAAACTTGTCATGGCCGCTACAATGATGTTAAGCTGGCAAAAAATTGCTGTCGAGCCTATGCAGCAAATGACATCCAGGAAGAGGATGAGCCCAAGGATGATGCCAGGATGTCCATCACAATGGAAGAGTTCTTGCGTTTGCTGAGCCGCACATTTCCAGGAGACAAACCTGCAGACAACCGCGCTGTACTCAAGAGAACTGTCGTCTGGGTCTTTGGCAAATCAGGACTGTACCTTCGGCTTCCCAGTCAGCAGGGCGATGCTCCAATTCATCGCATCAACATCGAGGCCATTCACCGAGACCTCCTGGCTGACCATGACAAACTTTTCTATGGGAAGTACAAGAGTGGCATCATGGAAAAGCCTTCTGGCTATGAAGATTCTGTTGCGAAGGAACAAGAGATGATCTCCCAGAGCATGGCAGACTATTGTTCTTACGCTTCCGCGCAAGACTATGTCACTGAGGTCAATGGTAAGCTCTACGACCTGTTGTTGCAGAAGCAGTCAATCCCTGACAAGGCCTTCCTGCCATCGTCTCCAGAGTCGTCAAGTCCTCAGCAACCAGCGGTCATCTACAAGGATCCTTTGCCTGGTGCAGTGCCACGCCGCCTCGGCCCGTTTGTGTACCCACCCAACAAAAGATTGCGCCGGAAGACGTCTCATGATGGCAAGACTTTTTCTTCTTCTTCGTCATCAGTGCCATTAGCCATGGGCGGGCAGCCTTGTATTGGGCCATCGGCCCTGGAAGCCATTGCTCAAGATGCCGAAGCGGACTTGTTCGTGCGGGAAGAAGCCGGCAGCTTTGATGATGAGGAGTTTGCTGCAGACGAAGAAGCGGCTGCTTTCATTGACGCATAGGACCATTTGTGTGAACCGCATTGCTCGGCTGATTTTTGTCTTTATCTCAGCGCAGTGTTTGGGGCACTGTGTTTGCATAGAGGCGGCAGCTTTAGATTTCATCTGGTGCAACAAGCGCGGGTTAAAAAGCGCGTCGCTTCAGTTTGGTACCCTCTGCATATATGTTTGTCTGAACATGTCCACAGCCTTGACGTATGCCAAACAAGTTTGATTTGTATCTCCTTTGCCGAGGCAGCTTGTGCAACCTTACTGGCAATGATTGGACATTAGCATATGCATTGATGTTCTCTTGCCCTTGCTTAGTTGAGCATATGCGCATCACATGCATGCTGTGTGTCTGCAGTTTGGGATCGATCAGTGACCGCAACGCCTGTCCAACCATGGTGGCTAAGGTTTCCAAGAAGTCCGGCAGAGGCGCCTTCAATCCTTTTCCAGCTCCAAAGCGTGGCAAAGGACGAGCTGTGCTGAAACGGCCGTCCGCCATGAAGACAAAGGCATGGAAAGACATCCCCTACACCCGCCATACTTCGAAGCTCGCGAACAAGGGTGACAAATTACAGCATCGGTGTAGCGCCAAGAAGTGCCATGTCTACATCAATCCTCATCATCTACATCCTCTCTTCACAGATGGCCGTGGCAGCGCTTGCGTGCCTTTGCGTACCCAAACTGCCCTTTTGTTCTTGAAGCTCAACAACATTGCGCATGCGGCTATCCACCGTCTCCTTGGCGTCAACCACAAAGCCATTGAAGACATGTCAACCCGCTTGCATGCTTTGCGCAAGAAGTATGTGGAGATGCACGAAAAATCCATCGATTTTGCAGGGGATGTCAAGTGGAACGATGTCGAGGCAGATGAAACAACTTTTGATCGTCACAACATGGGCGACTCGGCTGAGAACAAAGCTGCGCCCATTGCTTGGGAGCAATGGTGCGGCTTAGTGAAGCGAGGCGATCCCAAGACTTTGGTGCTACATCGCTTGAACCCTGCCATGTCGGAGGCTCGAGCCCCAGGACCAGGAGCAATTCGAAAAGTGGAATGGGCACCGCTAGCTAAGAAGTGGCTCCAGGACAAGCATGTGATTCTACACACAGATGCTGCCAAGTCGTACACGTGCAAGATTTCAGGTGTGGTGCATGACAAAGTTGTCCATGGGAAGAAGAAGGTCAAGGTCAATGGCAAGTGGAAGTGGCAGGCGCCAAACTATGTTCGCATTGAATCCCACAAAGTGCCAGGCCAAAAAGCCCGTGTCCGTTGCAAAGCTGGCACCCAGGTCATCGATCGTGCTTGGCGATTCTTGAAGGAGCGCCTTCACATCAACCAGTCATCCCGTGTCGGCAGTGCAGCTCTGAGGGCGAAACTGCGGTCGGCCCAGTACGAGTACTGGTTCCGCAACCACGACATGTGGGTTGCCACTGGATCTTTGTGCGCCTGGGAAATGGCAAAGTTCATCCAGGCCACATAAGCAACAAGCGCAGACACATTGGGGGAAAAAAAAGAAACTTTGTGCGCTACTTGGGAAATGTGCGTGTAATTTGTCAACCGATATTCATGCACACCCGTCTCCCACATGCTTATGTGTATTACTATTACAACCATGTGGCGCCACATTGGGATGTAAATTCAAATGCGACTTTGCTGATGTTGCCCTATGCACAAATTCATCTCTGCATCTGTTATGTCTGCGCGCGCACATGCATAGATGTGTGACAAATTCATCTGTTGAATCTGCTATGTCTGCGCAAACAGATCTGCTTGCACTGACTACCAAAGTAAACCCTACAGAAACATTCATCTCCTGCATCTGCTCAGTCTGCACACATACACAGGTCAGTTTCCAATGCATCCACCTATTATCAAGGTATCCCCTGTGCACAATTCATGCCACGCATCTGCTATCCACCTGGTGCCAGGAGCTTGCGTAGAGCAAGCAATGTGTTGCAAAATCATATGGCCAAAATCGTTCACCATTTTGGCTCAAGTTTGTTTGGGTGCCCACTTTGGTTTTTGGACTGTCACCACCATCACTTTGGGTGGACTGAAGGTCCACAAGCTTTTCGTTCAGAAGATCTGACTTGAGGGTCAGACAGAACCAAGACAGATTCAAGCAGCAGCCGCATTGGCACTTCTCTTAGATGAGACAAAAGGAGGTGCTTGGCTGTTGCTCTGCTTGCAGTTAAACCTTAACCTCTAATCTCCGGAGGAACCTTTTCTATTGATTTGGGAACACAAATTCATCTCCTGCATCTGCTATGTCTGCAGACATACATACATAGATGTATGTCAAATTCCTGTGCTGAATCTGCTCTGTTTGCGCACACATCTTATGTTTCTGCGACATCCACCGACTACCAAATTAAACCCGATTGAAATAGTCGTCTCCTGCATCTGCTCGGTCTGCACACTCATACACAGGTCTGTTTCCAATGCATCCTCAATGTATTAAGGTCTCCCCTACAATAAATTTCATCAGTTGAATCAGCTATGTCTGTGCACAAGGATGTGTTTCAAGTACGTCCACTGACTACCAAAGTAAACCACTTTGATGCTTTTCCCTTGTGTACAAATTCATCTCCTGCATCTGCTATGTCTGCAGACATACATACATAGATGTATGTCAAATTCCTCTGCTGAATCTGCTCTGTTTGCGCACACATCTTATGTTTCTGCGACATCCACCGACTACCAAATTAAACCCGATTGAAATAGTCGTCTCCTGCATCTGCTCGGTCTGCACACTCATACACAGGTCTGTTTCCAATGCATCCTCAATGTATTAAGGTCTCCCCTACAATAAATTTATCAGCTGAATCTGCTTTGTCTGTGCGCAAAGATGTCTTTCGAGTACGTCCACTGACTACCAAAGTAAACCGTACAGAAACATTCATCTCCTGCATCTGCTCAGTCTGCACACGCATACATAGGTCTCTTTCCAATGCATCCACCTACTGCCAAAGCATGTCCTGCACGCAATTCATATCATGCATCTGCTATGTCTACAAATGCATACACATATGTTTGACAAATTCACATGCTGCATCTGCTTTGTCTGCACAAAGGTGGGTTTTTTTTGGGGGGGGGCTAGCATATATATAAATGATATCCACACCAACAATGAGTGAACAAATGTAAACAATAAAGTTTGTAGGGACAGAAATCGGCGGAATATATAAAACATAAATTGGCCCAACCACGGTGATCACAGGGTACATTGATGTTAAATTCGATCTTTAGTGAATATTGCAAAGGACTGAAAAGGGAAATTCGGCAGCTAATAGTGGTGGCCTGATGGCTGACAAAACAAATGTAATTAATAACTAAGGCCGACAAACAAAGGAACATGGTCAGGAAAAGGACTATAAGGAGTGGTGGAATCGCTCGCAGAAACATGGTTCATCACAAGATATTGTGAATCAATGTATGAAGCTGCTCTGTCTGCCACCGTCTCAAACATTGAAATATGTTGTGGGAATCGTCATCCCAACAGTCTACATGGAATCTCTAAATCTGATACGGTTGTCTGAATTTCATGTGATTATCGTCTTTTACTAGCATGGCAAACTGTCAACTTCAATTCCTCCCACAATTCGAGGGATCAAGATCATCTCCCAAAATGTTCAGGTCATCTGCCCTCATCACAAGCCGGGAATCCCAAGAGCACAGCTTGCTTGGCCTTTTCAAAGTCTCGCATGTCTGTCGCCTCTGCTGCAATTGCCCGCCTTCGTCTTCTGTGAGACTGGCATTTTGCAGCAGGTCTGACGTGTCGTCATACAGACGTAGCTGTGGGTCTGTTGAGACATAGCTGTGGGTCAAGACCCCGGTAATATCTTGTGATCTTTGTTCAGCAGCTGCTTATAGAACCCAATGTTATATAGCTGCATGACATCTGTTCAGCATGATGACAAATAGACTCTCTGCAATGTGAATCAGCACGCAAGTTCAATCATATTCAATGGCTTGACCCAAGGGGTATCTGTCCATAGGTCACTATCGCCTTGCAGCTAAGATGCATCGTGGCTCCAGCCCCTCAAAATACTGATCATCTGTCCGATCAAAATAGAAAAAAATGATCACTGCACATCACCATCATCATATCAGCAGCCCCATCATCAACATCTCACAAATCAATGCGAAGATGGCCCTTCCGGAACATCACGGAACATCTACCACCATTCCAAAAGGCGGCTGGTCCACTGCGGCTGCTCAGTGGTCTACTGGACGGTCAAAAGCAACAGTTTGCCTTCCTTATTGGTGACAATTTCCAAGTGAACAAACCTTTGCTATTGTCGATTGTTGGCGCTATACATAATATGAACGAACCCATGAATTTATGCATACTCATATGAATGAATGTATGTGTAACCTGCGTAAAACCATATATGATGTATAGAAATAAAGTGCTTTTGCATCATTGTTTTCAATACAGGATGTCTATGTATATTAATTAAGTATGAGTAAACCAATAAATGTATGTACTTACATCATTACAAATCCAATCCCTTGATGCTCGTGTCGGTCATCAATGCAATCCAACATCCACACGGAGCCTGGCTTCAAACAGTAAGAAGGTAGCACTATTGCCGGACAACCCCATCGTACTTACAAGGACTCTTGTATAATCAAATTTGGGACCCATTACTCATGTAAGTATCATTATACTTGCATATTATCAATACTACTCATGTAAGTACCCCGGGCTTTTTGGATTACATACTATTACTCTCCTCTCATGATTCCTGGCTGATTTCCAGCACAGAACCTACAAGCAAACAAATGTGACCACAACCACTGGCCGTTTGACTACCATTGCATTGTCAAGGATCCAAAGACCATCATAGACCGGGACCAAAAGGTCGTCTTCGCTTGATCGCACGGATCACTTGAAGACTTTGGTGGTTGGAGTCCTGTCTGCTGCGGCGGTCCTATACTCACTCGTTGGTTTGGCGCGATGCGCCGTGACATCTTTGAAGTCACCCATTAGATCTCCATCGCCAAGACCTCTCCGGGAGAAGCTGCACTTGAGGCATCTAGTGACCTTGCACCCTAGGTTTTCTAGGGGAAACAACCAACTGATAGAAGCAGTACGCCAATGGACATGATGGATGTGGTTTCCATACATGATACCAAACGAATCACACATTTGGCATTTGTTGAGGACAATATCCCAATTCTTCCCAGGACGGTTGGGAACTAGAAGTGCGTGGTTGGGTGTGGTCAACAAGGTGGGCATATTTCCTCAACCAGAAAGCTTCTTCTTTGATTTGGGAAACCAACAACCTGTATACGAGCTTAACGAAATAGTCTCAAATTCAAAGTTCGATGCTTTGGGATATGATATCAACTGACTCCTTAGCACATGGTGTTTGCACTTTCCAGAAATCATGGCTTTAACGCCCTGTGATGGCTTTTGGATGCATGAAGCAGGGTCTTCCTTGATGAACAAAGTGGTCCCCTCTAGGGCGCCATTGAATGGCCTTGACCATTAATCACGCTGGTGGCTATTTGATATCTATTGATCACACTATTTATCATCTTCAGGTGATATGATCACACTGACGTTTATTTGTCGACCATTGAAATTAACCATGACAAACCATCAATTGACCATGTGTTAATACCATCAATTCACCATGGTTAATGGTGTGATCAACCATGGTTTGATCACATCAGTTACTAGTTAACCATCAATTTGCCATTGGTTAACCAGCCGAGTTAACCATTAATGATTGATGATTAGTTAACCATCGTTAGTTAGTCATTACTTAACCATCACTCAACCTGTGAACCATTACATGATCACCATCCGAGTCAGCACGCTGAAGCGCGCCTGGGCCAGCAGACTCCTTGGAGGCCAAATTGCCAAGTCGATCTTCCTCCTGAGGCTGCTGGTTTCTCTGCATAGGGGTACGAGTTATCCTGCAATACATGGCTATAACTTCATGGTAATGTAACTATAGTTATGGCATTTGGTACACCCAAATCATCCTTCATTAGCCGTTTCTATGTTATAAACCAGCCATAATCATCCAGTTTATTGATCATTTCGAGGAATAAGCCAACCATTTAATGGGTTCCCGTATTGTAAGAAACCACCAGAAGATGTGAAAGATCGTTCAAGTCATGTGAATTCACGGCAGCTTGCCTCAGTTCACCACCATGTTGATGATTTCCCGAAAGAGACATGGACTATTTCAAAAAACGGTGGGCCGGGCAAATACTCACTGAGCATGACAGCTGTACAGATTCATCATAATCAAATTATATCATATTATCATATTCCAAAAATTCAAGGGTACCAAACGCCACGCATGGATGTGTCCGCAAAATGGTGGTTCCCTCGAATGGATGGTTCCTGTTTCTGAAGCGACATTTTGTTTGCCCTAGTTTGGGGCAGCCTCCATTCTTGGACAAACCCAACTTCTCCTGACTCCTGACCGTTCCTGGTTGGAGAATCTGGGCAAAACCTAAGCAGTGACGTAAAATGACATAAATCTATCAAACTGAACAGTTGGGGTTTTACCTAAATGGATCCCCAATGGATAATTCATGGTGGGGGTATATGACCCATGCACCCACCACCCCCAAATCTCCTGGTACTCGCGCATGGCTTCCTTGCGATGTGCTCGCTGCACTTTGCCCGAGCAGCCCTCCGGATGCTGCTTGGCGACGCGTGGACGGTCGAAGCTGACCTTCGAGCTTTGAGGACGGCTGTTGCGGGAACGCGGTTGATTCCTTGTGGTCGACTAAATGTTGATTGGTTCATGTTGGTTGATATTGATTGGTTCATGTTGGTTGGTTGCTGTTGGTTGCTGTTGGCTGCTGTTGGTTGCTGTTGGTTGCTGTTGGTTGCTGCTGGCTGGTTGTATGGTCTGCTGAACTCAACGGTGTCACCCTTGCCCCGTGATTCACGGATCACCGTGGACACGTCGATGGTAATCTTCAGCCAGGTTACCAGGTACAAGTAGATCAACCCCCCGGGGTCCAATCAACCTGCTGTTCGACGACTTCTCACATTTCACTGGTGGCATTCTGACTTGGTTGGCTGGTTCTACCGCGACACCCCGGCATTCACAACGACTGCAACCACAATTGAAACCCGTTCCAAAACCAACAGGATGATCATCCCATTTGGTAAGGGCTTAGTAACCATGGGGATTCTTTGCCTATTTATCCATGGCATCATCAAGATCTCAACATGTCCCATTGAACAAGGCACTGGGGAGGTGTTCTTCGCGACCTCCTGGAGTTCAGCTTCTTGCTCTCTGGCGATGCGAGCGAAGTCCTCTGCCTGGCGATTGCACAAAGCCCTCCCAAAGATCATGTCCCAGTACCGGTCCGGGACTGTGATGGGTGAACTGATGCAAAAATGAATGGTCCGTTAATCAGTGGTTTATTGATGCTTAAATATGGTCAACTATCGGGGACAATGACCACGAACCAACTTGGCCGAGCGTGTCTCTTGAGCCGTATGGAAGTAGAAGCAGAATCAACAAACACGTGCAATGCTGGCAACAAAAAGCTGAATACAAAAGGGATACAGTGAGCTGAGCTGGTCCAGAAATGCTAGCGGTTTATGAGCAATGGTGAGTAATTATACAGTATACCAAACAACAGCTGGCATCCATCATGGTTGGGCATCGACCTATCATCAGGATATTGTAGTGATCAAAAGGACTAATTTCCCCGGCCGGGTGATTTGTTTTTAAACACTGGATTGGTTGGGGCCACCGTCTACGGATATACCCATGTCCGCCAATCACCCGCGACTTTTTATGTTGGTGATTCTTCGATACGGTTCATTTCGGTGCATTTTGGACCGTGGCAAAGCTCGGTCCGTATCCAACCCAGGGACCGTTTGAACTGGTGGATCCCAATAATTACTGTTTGTTCATGGTGATTAACATATAAGAACAGCAAATAATATTCCACTGATATCGATTGATAACTGGTGGCTAACCTAAGAATCATAAGAGAAAATTAGATACCTGCTCATAGCAAACCATAAGCAGCATCAAGATATTACCACATCTGTGCATGATCAGCCCTATCGTAGAGTCATAAGATTCCAATACCATGATTTCGCGGCTACTCTTTCCGATCAACATGATATAATCATGTGGCCTGCTTGGGCCAGGTGATACACTGATATGCCCGGCCCAGGTGACTACAGTAATGATCAACGATTTTTGCAGTTTTTGAATGGTGGAAAACTTGAAATTGTCACCAGCTCAAGCTTTTGACTAGGGCAAGTTTGTACCCCCTGCGGCTATGGACGACCCTGAAATTGCGCCATGCTGTTGAATGTGTGGATTGCTAGTTTATTGCTTACAATTCAGCCCAGCCATATCTCAGCTGGCGTCATGGAGTGATTGCCCAAATGAATGCTTCACATCCATGACTAAATGCCGGGCATTGCCTGCAGATGTTGGAATCAACCAACCCGGTCACAAATATGACTGGTCACCACATGGCATCCCACTATTGCTGCCAGGCGACTGTCATGTTCATCTCTCCTGGCAAGTGGCAGTGCCAGCTCTCCGAACCAGGGCACAGGAGGTATCAAAACCTATCAGAACTCAAATCTTGGTTGTCTTAGGTTGCCTTGCCCATAACCTCCCTGTATACCTTGCAAATCTGGTAGTCTCCCTCTTCCCTTCGTATCTTCAACCTGCCATTACACTATGATGGAAATGCCTGTTTGAAATCTGCTGATCCATATCAAACAGCTGCTTCCCTTGGTTGGCAGGTCAGGGCCACGGGTCAGGAGTCCGAGTTTGAGCACCTGGGGTACTGGTGAGTGGAACCCCACAAGAATATGTGGGTCATAATTTTAACCGACATTTCACCTTTTTCAACTATCCCCAACTGCTGAAGAACGGACCTGGCTGTGGTCATAACTCTAGCCTCCACCTGGAACGACCAAACAACAAACAACTCCATGCCCCGCCTGATTCGTCAAGCGAACAGCTGAGGCAACGGTGAGCAGTGTCCGCTTGAGCTGAAGTGCCACGACAAGCAGTACCACCTTCCACCAACTTTGATGATTTGAAAGCAAACTTTCTTGTTCACAATATGCAGTATCTCCATACAAACCCTGCCAACACCTTCCACTCACTGTAATCACCAAAGTCAAAGAAGCATACCATGCGGCTGACCCCAGAATGCCAAACAAACATCAGCCATCTAGTTGATGGTTGGCTACAAATTCCCAATGCGTCAGCGGTTTCACCCTCTTTCTTTGCTGCTTCAGTCGTGCTGTGAATGATCAACGACCTGACCAGTTGCCATGTGTGGATTTCCTCATAGCTAAGCTCTTGTCCCACGGTGATGTCACATTAATTGTATTTAATTGTTCATTCACCCACCATATCATATAACCACCTTCATTGTTTGAAATCTCGGAACAAAAAAATACAAACAGCCTAAACGGCCAAAATCTCCGGCAAATTGGCTGATCCCCACCTACAATAATTGACAAGGACCAACAAAAGC
Source organism: Symbiodinium kawagutii (assembly GCA_009767595.1). NCBI lineage: Eukaryota > Dinophyceae > Suessiales > Symbiodiniaceae > Symbiodinium > Symbiodinium kawagutii. The sequence continues at coordinate 1,011,205 of VSDK01017448.1, read as the reverse complement.
ACCTCCATTTGGTAGTTCCATATTCATAAACCACCATGATATAGATTTCACTGCTGGTGAACCATCAAATCTGGTGGTTTTTTACCAGGGATTTACCATCAAGCACAAGCACTACAAATCACCAAGGTGGCAGCCTGCGCCAAGGACCCCGGCGAACAGGAAATCTGCCGCGGTTCACGATTTCGAAGATGCGCTGTGCGCCTGGGCCCATGGCGTTCTCTGGGGCTGGCTTTGGAGTGAGCAAATCTGGTCGTTTCTTTGAATAGGGAACCCCAAAAACGGTTGGTTTACTACTATAAAGGGTCAATCTAAAGGATGAATTCGGGGGTTGCATACTATCCTCTATTTTGAGAAACGCACTAATATGTAAGTTCATAAATATGCCGTGCATTCGGAATACTGTGTTTCTGTCTGTGGAAGATCCACAGTATTTCTTAAATTAATGTTGGTTGTCATGTACCTGCTTTTACTTATTTATACTGTGTCTACGGATGTCAACTATATCTTCATAGATCGCTTAGTTCATGAAGATTCTTGGTGACCCTCACAGAGTTGAGGGTTCACAACGGCAGCAGCAAAGCGGGCAGTCTATGTAATTATCAACCATCTATTTCAATGTGAACCATCTCTAGAGGGTTGGCTAGGGCTTCAATGACATACAATTATGCATACTAAATTATAGTACAATAGTCAACAAGATGATCAATCAGTATTGGACAAATAGCAGAACTTTGTACAAATACAAACAAGTAAGAATCTCGGATGCTATGAATTCGTGTCCACTCCCAAAAAGATTAGAAAGAATGACAACTAAATCCAAATACAAGTACTATATAAAAACCATTCTACCAGCCGTAGCAAGTGGATATGTTGTTGTGAGACCTCGGTTGCAAACAAAGTAGAAGCATCCCTATCAGCAATGATAGTCCCCCGAGGACCCGCACTGGTGTGTACCAGGACAGTGCCGAAATCCAAAGGTACCTGCCGTCGACACGGCAAGACCCTTGACACATGGAGCTGCTCATCTTGCTGCACCGCCTGAGGTCTTGGCCTGGAAAAAGGTCATGATTCCATGCTACTAAAGATGCTACTCAGGGGTTCCCTGCCTACAAAGCCACACTCCTTACAAGCCTCCACTATCAATATCATAAATCGTTCATTAATCTTTCATGGCTACAAAGGCTACAAACCTAAAAAACTCCTGAATCAGACTGAATCTCAGATTGAATCAGTGTTCAAAACACCTCCATTGTTGTGGTTTACATCGTGGATCATTGGGAAGTTACCACTGGAGTTACCACTGAGTCTTCCCCCCCGTTGTGTCACAGCCATCCCTGGACCCACCCCACTGGGCCCCACTGAGCCTCTCTGGGATCCGGTTCGATCACCGCGTCCACGGCGAAGGATTCAGCCGCCACACTCACGCTAGCGGCCTGGCACAGGAGCTTCAGCCAAGCAACGCGACTCTAAGGACCAACAAACATGGCTTACAACCAACCAATATGGGTTGCAACCAACAAATATGGCCCTAACAACCAACCAATATGGGTTACAACCAAAAAATTTGGGTCACAACCAACAAATATTTCTCTAACAAGCAACAATAACAAATCACCAACAATCAGACTCTAAAGACCAACATTAAGGCTCTGACTGTTGGTTGCCAACATAGTTTATGATAGGATGCCAACAACCAACCAATAGTTTGTGAGTTGTATCAAACTCCATATACTATGGATATAACTTAGATACAACAACCAATAGTTTGTGATACCAACAAATATTGTTTAAAATTGTTTGACCGATTCCGTTAAACTGCATAGATTTAAATCTGATGCTATATCTGTATAACGTGAATATAAATAATATAATTGCTATAACAACTTAGTTGTCAAGGGTCTAACGACCAATATGGGTTACAACCAGCAAATTGTGTGCATTTGTTTAACAGGCACCAATCAGTTTGATCGATCAGAATCAATGATTTAACAGGCAACGGTCAATCAATCTGGGTTTGTCCAACAACAAAATCGATTCCCTATTGATGGTTAATCAATTTTGATTCAAAAGGGGCAATCCTCGTTAAGAGGTGTACCCCAAAATTGATAGTTCCCTCTTAATGAGGATTGTTAGTGGATGGTTGGTACCGCCATCTGTGGACAAACCCACATATCTAATGTGGATGTAACTGCCAATAGTTTAGGATAGGATCAACATCAGAATGGTTGGCATTTCGGAAGACTTGTGGAATTTTGGACCTTCAACAACTTGGATAAGATGTGTGAGAGTGGATGACGTTGTTTGGTCATGAGCAATAGTGTAAGGATGATGCATGATATAGATTACATTAAAGTAAACTTTTTTTTACGCGTAGTATTGGGAGAACAGGACTCAACAACACATGTTGTGAACACAAGACAAGCAATCCTGCACCAAAAGTAATTGGGTACATCTCAAGCACCAACAATGCACGCCACATCACCAAGAGTAGTCAACAAGTGGATCTGCATAATATGTATGCATCTATGTCATACAAGAACAGCCAAATACCAGCAGAAGCAATCCACTACATCTACTATTCAACTGTATGACTATCTTTACATAGAAATATTCGGGTAATGATTATCATCAAAATGTAGTATTTACGTATAATTTATCTATATAGGATTATATGGTGGTCTCTCAAAATAGGGAACCCTCCAAAAATGGTTGGTTTGGTTTAATTAATGTTAAAATATGGATGATTTAGGGGGTCCCCTATTTTGAGAAACACTTATATACTGGTTGGTGGTTTCAACCCCAATGAAAAATATTAGTCAACCAACCATTTGTTCATGATTCCTAGGGAAAATAAGCCAAATGTGAATCAAACCACCAACCAGTACTTGTTTAACCATTCTCGTTGGATACTGTCCCCAGTTATCCTCTATTATCAATTAACTATTATTAACTACATATTGTTAGCCTTGGTTAGAACCACCAACCCGGATGGCTATGTTATGCCCCAAACATGTGCATGGGCCCCGGCCCAGATCGCGCGCGTGCGGAAGCGGACTCTCGCACCTGCTGCCAACTGTTGAGGCCTTCGGCATCACGGGCCTCCAACTGCAACCTGGGGCAGCTGAGTTACTGAGAGAAGCGCGGCTGGTAAACTCACATGGCAATGGAAAATCCATGATTTTGGTAGGAAAACCCGGGAAGATCATCCATTATGTTAGATTTTTCCATTGCTATAAATATCTATAAATCTAGTTCACCAGAGGGTGGCTGCTGGTTGAACATGGTGGTTGATTAGCTGCTCCTTGTTGATTAGCTGGTTGGCCTGAACTCATTGGATCATCTTTTGTTGGCTTGGCCTCTGCATGGAAGACTTTCAAGTTGTTTATTCTGTGTGATGCACAGGGTAAATTGAACATCGATGGCTATGGGTCAATATTAACCTACCAATAATGGGGGTTGATAACCAACAATAACAAGGGAAACTATGGTGACCCACAGCCAGATGAGGAAAAGAATCCGACGTCGAAGATTTACCCATTGGATGGAGCCATTCTAAGCTTTTTGGCCAAGCAACTGTCAGGTTTCGACCTTTGGACTGCTTAAACCTGCCAAAAGCCGATGGCCATAATCAAGACTTCTGGTATGACCAGCAAGCCTACTTTGGTGATTAAAAAACAGGGGGACGGTAGGCGGTAGGAAAAGAGTATCATTTCTGTCCAGTGTTGGTCAAGATATCATGAATGGTAATTACACCCAGTCACCAAGACTACTGCATCCTTTGCACATCCTAGTAGAGATAAGTAAATGAGATAAGTAAATGATCTACGACATGTATATCCTAAATGTATGCAGTACTCATGATTGCACAACTCTCAATGGAACGCCTCTCCCTCTGCCTTTTCGTTCCCATCTCCAGGTGTCCAGGTGTCTGGGCACCAGCGAGTCCCACCAGGGGTCCACCCTCCGAGCTCCCGGGCGTGTTCTTGAACTGCGCCGGGTGGCCGGATCTGAAGCTGAAGCGAATCTCTCGTTCCTGTGGCGTTCATGGACCAACTGTATGACCATCCTCGGTAGGGCCCCCCAACTGGTAACATGACCAGGATCAATCCTCTCCAACTATCTCATTTCCAGTTGCTCATGGCAACTTATCGGTGGTTTTTGATGGTTGGTGACGGTTGATCAATGTTGATCACCATACATAATCACACAAACATATCAATTATACTGTCACTATAAATAATCACACATGAAAAGAGCCGAGACATGTCTCCAGCAGTCAGTGCTTGGATCCCACGGGCGACCCATGGCCACATCTCCCCCGCCTCGTGCGCGGCCAGCTGCCCCTCGCGCGGCTCGACGCCGATCTCTTCGGGCAAACCCGTGGCCGCAGGGGCAGCGACCTGGCACAGCATGGCATCCGCTGGTTGGACCCAAGCTGGTTGGTGGTTGAACCACCCCCTATGGTTGACTAGTGGTTAACAATGGTTATATATGGGTATATATGGTTTTATAATGATAATAATGATTGACAATGATCATTAATTAATAGTGGTTGGTGGTGCGAACAGCCACCCGTATTTTTTGTTTTCCTAGTAGTTAGTAACAACCGCAATGTTGGTTGTTCGTTGGTGAATGATTCTCCCAAACTAAATACTTCATGAACCAGCAGGGTTCGTGGTGCGAACAGCCACCCCGTCATGAAAAATATGAGTCAACCAACCAATTGTTCATAACTACTAGGGAAAATGAAAAATGTTTAAAACCACCAGCCAGAATATTATTTAGTAATCATTGGAGACTATTCTTCAGAATTAACACAGTTTGATTCGTTGGTTTATGTTGGTTATTAACCATTTGCTTTTGGCTCTTGTTGTTTTATTCGTCCGTTGGAACGGCTGGGCAAGGGCATGTACAGCCGTAGCTTTCGTTGGTTTTACGTCCCCTCTGTTGCCCAGTTCCTGTTTTTGCAACTGATTAATCAACCGCCAACGTTGTTGGCCGAATTCACGCTGGTACCTTGAACTCGTCCCCAGTTTAACCACTTATTCCGGAGAAATGTGGTACAGTATCTGTTTGAAACCACCAAGCAGTGGATCGTTTTATTGATCAGTGGCGCGTCGCTGCCACTGCTCGTCGCCAAAAACGGAAGGCCAAGACGGTGATCAAACGGTAGATCGACTCACTGGTAAACCAGCAACTTGAAGGACCACATTTGACTAAGCTCTGCAACAGGGACGATCACCATTGACAATCAGGTAGTAGGATGTGGTTAGGTTTGGTTTATCTGATACCCTCTTGTAAACTAACATGGCAATGGAGATCACCATTTTTTGAAGGGAAACCCTGGTAGACCAGCTGTAAATGGAGGATTTTCCATTGCCAGGTTAGTTTGCCAGGGGGTACCATCAAGCATCATTGACCATGCTTCGCTAAGCCACACATTCCCAGCTGCACCGTACTGCAGCCCCAGGCCTCAGCTGCACCTTCGTCCGCCACCTCGTCTGCCTGGAGCCGGGAACATCTACCTGTGACTTTAGGGATATAGCAATGGTAGTTAGCACCTAAAGTGGATGTACATCACGGGATAGGCGTAACATCTGCTGTGTGGATGTACGCGCCTCAAGTTGCAAACCCCTTGGAAGCAAGGAGGATCAAAATCCTCAATCAAACTGGACCTCAATGCTCATGCTATTGAAACAACCCATGTCCAGGATATATAAGACATCATCCTAGCAAGTGATGTAGATCCACCACAATGCTCCCGTTCAACATATCCCAAAGTACACAATCAATAGATTGATATTGGCTGGACTTCACGAGTAAATCTCAAGATATCATGAAATATTTCAAAACTTCGACCCATATTCATTTGCCATCACCCAGCATTCACCCGCAACCATCAACCAGCTTGACAAAAACCATCCATCCATCCATCCATCCATCCATCCATCCATCCATCCATCCATCCATCCGCTTAGTCACCTAAACCACCTTTCACCAGCTTACCACCTTTCCATCACCACCCTACGCTCATGATCAACGGCACGTCCGCGCCTGGGGTTTGGCTTTGGCGTCCTTGCAAAGGAGTTGCCAGCGCACTGCCCTGAGCGCCAGGATTCGACCAACGGTTTTGATGTGCGAATCATGTCGTGCTTCTCCACTGCCAGGGTAACCCCTAGGTTGGAACCCCTATGTTAGCTGAACCATGGTGAAACCAGGTCATTGATTGATCAGCATTATTCAACACTTTGGATTCTTTATTGCCCTATAGGAAACTAGTTGATGGACCCTCCAACTTGGCGAAAAATGGAACCTGCTCTTCCAGTGACCATCGGGTCTATGTCAGTTTCCAGGATCTAGAAGATAGACTGTGAGAACAATGTCATAGAAAAAACCGCCCTTCACCAACAATGCAGCGCAATGCCATACAATACAATGTAAGACAACTCAGCAACAATATGGACACAAAATTCAACATAAGTGCAAACTCGGAATGACTCTTTCTGACTGAATGCCGCTGCTCAGCAACACTTCTACGATTCAGAAAATTTCGAGATGGCTAAAGCAAGCGATGTCTTTATGAACAATCCAGAAACAGTTTCCAAAAAAAATGGTAGTTCCAAAACCTTTGGTCATGTGAATAGCATCAGAAAACACTTTAACTCCTAAGTACAGCTTTGGATCTAAAGGGCGCTAAATCAGGTTTCGGATTCTGTTTTGCAATTCCTTTTCTCAATTCCTTTTCTTCTTACAAGCTTCAAGTTCATCTCAAACTAGCTAAACAGGTTTCTCTCGAGGCTCCTGCTATTCTCCATATGCTTTAAGCCAACAAAATGATAATGCACCTGAACACTCAATCCTCCCAAATCCAACTCAAAGTTTTGGTGGCTTCTAAATTAGAGAAATGTTTCAATACCAACATCCATTGAACACATGATCTGATACCTATCTATGAGGGGCTGACTGAGGAGGCTCTTCTTGTGAGATCATTAATCAAGCTATTCTGTTTTGGTATGTCATGACGAGCGTGCGTAAAGCAAACATCGTAGATATGTGTGCATATATCTCTCTCTTTACATATAATATATAAATATATATGTATATCTACATACAATATGCAATTATATATATATATACATACAATATATACACGCATATGTCAGTGAGCGACAGGGTCAAGGAGAGCCTACACAGCAGTGACAAGGTGACTGTTCATCTGCAAGGCAGCTGTCCATGGTGTCCCGCAGTGCGACTCATGGCCATCCCATCATCGGCGAGCGGCACTGCGCTCTCGTTCTTGATACGCACCTGCGCCAAGTGGTGGAAAAGGTGGAGCCATGCTGCAGCGTGGTGAAGCTATGGTGAAGATTGTGCCGCTGCAACCATTGGGGTCGAAAGATTTTCTGGGTACCGATTCAAAAACATTAAAAATTGAAACATGTGTGGGGAATGTTTGTGGCACATCATTTACCAGCTGTTGAAGTTGATTGACGATCAATAGGCAGGATAGGAACTATCCGGTAATGTAGTTGATGGATGCAGCACATCGGGTACTGGCAAAAGATTTGAGGTGATTCAGGAACCTACCATTGGGGAGTCTGCGTCTCTCCACGAGCAACATGACCAGTACTTTCTTCCTGCTTAGCAACCATGTCCCTCGATGGAATCACACGCAAGCAAATCCTGATGGCCAGCAATGTAAGAGAGGAAATCAATGATGACATCCTGACGGATGGGTTCGATCTCAACCATACGAGGTCAATCATTCAACTTTAACTTGAAGAAACTAATTAGCCATTATCATATGGGGGTGCCAAACTCCTTATTTGATGATATAGATCATCTTACGTGGGAAAAAACGATGCCCCATGCACAAAGCAATACAACCAGGCCTCATCACTTAGCAATGAGCTGAGGTGATTCTAAAAGCTTAACCAGTATTCAAGACCATGTAATAATGTAATACCACAATCACCCATTCAAACACACGCACACAGAGTTGAAGCGCCATTTTCTGGGGTCAAACTAAACGCACACAGAGAACTTAGCCACTCACAGAGTGTCTTCGTGGTGAGCATTTCGCTTTGAGCCATGATGGCTATTCGTTGCATCTTAGCACTTCTCCCTCACAAAACCACCCCGCTCCCGTATGGGCATGAGCAAAGGTCCACGTCCACGTTGGAAGAAACATGCTCAATCAACCACCATGAACGAAGCATCAACCAACTGATTGGTGCTTGTGCTTGTGAATCCATTAGAAGCCTTGATCCCAATTAGTACGGATTAAAGTAAACCAAATCATCTTGAAACCACCAAGCAAATCCAAGCAGATCCAAGCAGATCCAACCAGATCCAAGCAGATCCAAGCAGATCCAACCAGATCCAACCAGATCCAAGCAGATCCAATCAAACCATAATCCAAACTCTGCTGTTGCTTCCGCTTGCTGTCATCCCGGCCTTTTGCTCCTCCGCTCGGATGTTCATCATCAAACGGCCAAAGTCCACCTGAAAGCTGCCACAGTTCGAGCTGAACGGTTTGGCTGATCCATCAAACACTGGTGTTTGATATCAATGGTTGGGTTGGACAATTCAATTAATTATGCTGTACCATGGGTATATATTGGCAGGATCATGGATATTGAGGTGTATATATATATATATGTAAATAAAAAACATATCACAACACATACATACATATATAGAAAATAACAGTTCATCAAACAACCGAGCTGTGTTGATATCATTTAAACAACAGCCATGGCTGTTGCGGACTTGGGGCGACTTGAAGTAGTTGTTGATACTGCTTGGGGATGTCCCCCTCGCCAAAAAATCCTCATTGCTTCAAGAAGTTTTCCACAATTTGGTGCAGGTCTTACATGAAAGGATTATCCCCAATTAGGTAAATGAAGGTCGCTTGGAAATCACCGAAACCAGCTGATTCAGAGTTGTACACAGTGTTCAATCAATCAGCTGCATGTGGAGCACTCAGAGATCTTTGCAGTGAAAACATGTAGCCCTCAGTCTTGCTCATGGATCCCTGTGGTCGTCTGTTTTTTGGTTTCCAATCATCCTGGAATCTCAACTGAAGCGAAGAAATGCTCGGAGTTGCAGGGCTTGCAAAGAAAATGCACAAGCTAATGATCAGTTACTTACATGATGAATTTATGCCACTGTTTACATTCTTTCACTAAAGTGTGCCAATCCTCAATCTGTTGAAAGCTGCTTTGCATACATATGATATCATAAACATCATATGCACATATATATATATATGTGCATATATATATGTTCCAGCCCTGGTGGCCCCCCTCCCCCCCCTCCCCATCCTCACCCCCCCCTCCCCCCTGTGGTGTGGTGGTGGGGTGGTTTGGGGAGTGGGGTGGTAGTATCCAAGTAGTGCGCAAAAGTAATATGTAGGTTGCATGTTGGTAGTATGTAACTAGTATGCAAATAATATATAGATGCTATATGGGTACTATGTAGGTGGCATATAGGTGTAATATATGATATGGGAAGTCTATGGGTAGCATACAGATCGCATACAGATAGTATATAGGTAGTATGTAGCTAGTATATGGGCAGTATATTGGTAGCAAGCAGATAGTATACAGGTAGTATGTAGGTAGCGTATATGCTATTCAAAATATAGGTAGTATGTAGTATGTAGGTAGTATTTAAGTAGCATATGGGCAGTATGTAGGTAATATATAGGTCGTGTATAGATAGTATGTAGGTAATATATAGGTAGTATATAGATAGTATGTAGGTAGCATATATGTAGATGGGTAGTATGTAGGCAGCATATAAGTACATAGTTAGTTTGTAGGTAGCATACAGGGAGTGTATAGGTAGTATGTAGGTAGCATATAGGCAGTATATAGGTAGAATGAAAAAATATGTAAGTAGTGTATAAGTAGAATTTAGGTAGCATATAGGTAGTACATGGGTGTTATATAAGTAGCATATTGGTAGTATATAGATTCAGGTAGGTGGCATATGGGCAGGAGGCAGGTATGCAGTACGTAAAGCTCCCAAATGCTGCAAGTAGCATGCAAATGGGAGGGTGAGGCTTCAACATGCTGAGGGGAAGGGTGCAAAATGCTGCAAATAGCGTGGGGCCCTACTTGGGGTGACATTGGGGGGGGGGCCGTCGGGGCCTGGGGCTGGAACATATATATATATATATATATAAATATATATATACATATATCATATGCATATGTATTGTATGAAAGTAAATACAACAATATAGAGATATAGCACCAGCTAGCCATGTAGCCACCCTGCCATCGCCCACTGAAGTGCCTCTTCTTTGTCCACAGAGATGGATGGCATCTCACCCAAGGCACTGAGGTCAAAGGCCACCTTAGCAGTGATGTCAACCCAGGATCAATAAACCCAGGTTGATTAATTGGGGAGGGTTCCAATCTAATGGAAAACGAAGGCTTTTAGGGGATACCCCCTATTAATCAACCAGGGGTTTATTAATCCTGGATAGCCATTAATGAGAATATCAAGTCGTTGTGTCCGCAACTTGACGGGTCAACTAGTTGTTGGTTGGCTGATGATCATCCAACTGATTCTTGATTGTAGTTGTAACTATGATCAAGTAAGATTGGTTGATATGGGGATGGTTGACCATTCATATATGGCGAAGTAAGGGTTATCCCGTTGATTAACCGATACTGATAGATATGTGATGGTACGGATGGGTCGTTTGTTCATTGATGGGATGATTTTCAGGATCACAGGGTACTGCGATACCACAAACAGTGTTCAGCCCCAAGCACGAATAAGAGTTGAAGATGAACAACAATAACAACACTGTTAGGCTTCATGTTGTTGATAACGTCTGGTACTGAGATACCAGGGTGTAATTGTCAAACGAAACAAAGACAATCATATGTCCACTATCACTGATGCCAATCATGCATACTATTGAACATGCTTTTAATCGGGGACCTAACTTGCAATGTGGCTACCATTGATGAACTACCAACTACCTGTCAATCATGTCGACAGGTAATTGTTACGCTGAACTAAACATGGAACATGTAATATACTATAATAGTTATCAACTTCAAAACATGTCACTGATTGTCACTGTGTGGTCAATGTTGTCATTCAGCAACGTCGTTGAGCATGATAATTCCAGCTACATAGAAGGCAGCTAGATAGAGCTGACTAGGCCAGGTCGTATAACCACCTAAGAGAGTCAACTAACTCTTGGTTGTTGAAAAATGGTCTGGAACATTCACTGTGAGGACCATCACCACACAGCTGTAGGTCAAAACCATGTAAGCTCCTACCTTTTCTGTTTACATCCAAACTTCGGAAAACAAAAACAGAAACGACTGGCCTGTTGGGATGTTCACAACCCAATTGTGTCGTTCTAGTGGCAATCAATTGAGAGGTTCACGTCACCAAACACCACTCATCTAGAAAGTAGCAACATGAACACTGACAAGCAGAGTACCATTGTTTTTGATGACCTATCCATCGCTATCAGGTACAAAATCTGTCAAATTTTCTCAGGTCCCCTGTTGATCTGGCGAGTTCCAAGCATGCAATCCATATCGAAGCACGAATCGAAGCACGAAAATTCACCAGGCGGATATGGATTACCTGCAGATGCGGATATGAATTCACCATGAAAAAAGGCATGCCATGGCGGATTGATGCAGGAACCTAGCACCATGGCAGCCATGGCATGCCTTTGCCTCGCAGCGCATCCAACGGCGCCTTGCCCTGAGGCCACAGCTGGTTCGGAGTTGTGCTCGATGCGCGCCACCTCAAGCAGGGACCATGGGAATGCCCAGCTGATGGGTGTGGATGGTGGTTGGTGTGGGTGGTGAACCACCATGGGTGGAGTGGGTTGGAGTGGTTGGTTATAACTGTGTGGTTCATTGATGATCATCTATGGCGAAATCTATAAATCTGTGGTTAAATGATTTGTGTCACGGAATGAAGATGCAAAGGTCATAAATAACCAGACTTAGTGTGGGATAGCTATGGTCATGTCATCGCCAAGTACTCAGTAATCAGATCGTTGCTGTCTGACGAGGAGCCACAGTGTGACAATTCCTCCCCGACACCTGTCTTGGAAAAATGCAAAAGATGTAGATTGAAATCTTGAAATAAACTAAATGAGGGATCAGGCTGGGATTTTACCCAGTACCCTTAGATAAATTACTCCTTGGTGGAACACCATGCAATACCAATGAAATTTCATCTGTAGTTTTATGTTTGGGAGAGTATTCCTCCACGAAGAATCATCAGACCATTGCGATCCCACTGTGGCTGGTATTCTCCGATTGTGTGGAGCAATCCTGGCTTTCTCATCGGAGATCCTGGCTGCATACCTCTACATGAACATGTCTGGAACGGTTGGCTGGGCCTTACTCGGATGGTGCTTGATCACCTGAGATCCCAACTATGCAAAACCAGAAACCATCCATCTTTAGAGCGAACACGCAAGCAACTAGTGACCATCATTAACAAACAAGTTGTACATGCGACAAACATTGACCAACTCTATGATGCTGGACTTTAACCCTTGATTGTCTAAGAAAATCGCATGCATGAATGTGTATGGATACGCATGGATATGCATGGACGTACAGTGGTGAACCGGTGTTCTTGCGCTTGCCTTCGAACCAAGGGGCTGATGAATATATTATCGCGAACAGATTTTGATTGGTCCCAATGTGGTAGTTTCTTTAACACGGGACGCAAAAGATAAATGATTAATCACTGCCGATGGTTTACATAGGATGATTTAGGGGTACCCCGATTTTGAGAAACACCCATATTGCTGGCATACCATCGTCGATCAACAGCCATCGGTTATATTTACATTGGTTTTCTGGTTTTTCGTCATGCCAATATCAACCAAAAAAGTCAGGGATTGCTAAGCATTCAGAGGGATACCACGAAAGCAAAAGTGTGGAAAATCCAAGGGATACATGCCAGGCTTGGTGTGCTATTGATGAACCCATGTTTACTTGACGAACCAGCCAGGGCATTCTGCATGTGCATATCTTAGATGGCCTCATTTGCGTCCCAAGATGGGATACCCACAAAGCCACTGCCTTCATCTGCCTGCCCACTTTGAAATCGTCACTTTAAGAGTGGAAGCGGCAAGTACTTCTTGTGATCAACTCAATGGACCAACTATGATCAACCATTCCCTCTCAAGTTGTGTGATGGCAACGGATCAACTAATCCCTTCTTCCTATTACTAAACCCCCCCCCAAAAAAAAACCTTGGGGGTCCACTTCTGGATTTTTTTGGTGTTGGTCAATTGTATTTTTAATTGTGGCAATTGAAAACTTAAAAGGAAACAACATGCCCCAAGCAACGTTTTTACCCCCTATTATTAAAAACCCCTTGGCCTAGGTGGGTTTAGTATTAGGGTCCCCTTCGTGCAGTTGGTTTTTGCAATTTTTGAATAGGTTTTAATCAAGAATTTAAAAAGACAAATATTCAACGCTCAAATGGTTTTTATTATTAGGGTCCTAAATTTAATATTAGGGTCCCCTTCGTGCAATTGGTTTTTGCAATTTTTGAATAGGTTTTAATAAAGAATTTAAAAAGACAAATATTCAACGCTCAAATGGTTTTTATTATTAGGGTCCTAAATTTAATATTAGGGTCCCCTTCGTGCAATTGGTTTTTGCAATTTTTGAATAGGTTTTAATAAAGAATTTAAAAAGGCAAATATTCAACGCTCAAATGGTTTTTATTATTAGGGTCCTAAATTTAATATTAGGGTCCTCTAATATTAAATCCCCCCTAATACAAAAAACCCCTTGGGGTGCTTAGTATTTGGGGAGGGGGGGTTTAGTAATAGGAAGAAGGGATTATGATCAACCATCCACTCTTCATTTTGTTTGATGAAAGGGGAACTTTAGGATGGTAGGAATTTTTGCATAGCTGCCAAAAAACTCTCAGCAACATGGTGTACAACTTCACTACCAGCCCCATCTTTCCCGAGCTGGGCTCTCGGGCAATGCGATCCCTGTAGACACCCTTCTCCGGAGGAAAGCACCAAATCTGGCGAGAGCAGAACTACCCATGGGGAAAGCTACAGCCCTTCGACTGTCTCAAGAAACGGTATCCCAAAAGGAAACTCCAAGCTCCATTGAAAAGGGGACGCAAATGCATCCAGGTTGCATGTTTCCTGATCTTGATCAATGGAAGTGAGTTGATACAAAGCATCACCTGAATAATGAGAACCTTTTGGAGGACCACAGCCAAATATCAATGTACCAGTATACCCTAAATGTACTAACATCATGTAAAAAAGGGTCTGGGTGGATACCTGAAATCTGACCTTGCGACAGGGCATTGAATCTTCACAGCCTCGCTGAAGCCGAGCCCTGCTGCAACTTCTTCTCCTTTTCACGCCGCGGGGGTTGGTCACTGCAAGGAGCTGCACTACCTGGTGCCGCAGGGGCGGACCTCGAGGCCACGAGGTCCTGGCCTCGAGCTCGGCGCCTGCGGCATCTAGGACCTGGGGTGCCATCCTTCGCCCAGCCGTGCAGCTGCAAGGTCCGTGGCGCGCTCAGTGAGACCTGACATGGCAGGATTGCAGCTACTTGGAAGGGCCTTCTGCGTGCGCAGCTTGGTCAATGATCCTCCCAGCCAGGACATTGGCATCCTCAAGAGTGGTTTCCAGCGGCAAAGTTTGGGGCCACCAATCATGGACCCCTGCACCTCCTGTTAAGCTTTCAGCTACTGAATTTGAAGGTCGGGCAAAGAAGGACATGTGAGGCAGAGCCACGGTGACTGTTGCTTGGCCATCTGGATACATCCCATGGCGAGTGAAACAGTACCGATGAAGACCTTTGAAACAGCATCGCCTTGAGCCAAATGGTGAGCGAACACACAAACAGAGAAAATACAAACAGAAGTTCAACGAAAATCAACAAACAATGACAATGTTTTCAAGCACTTTGCGCATCGAAACAACTGCTCATAACCTGGTAGTTTGACAATTTTACCATGATGACACTGGCAAGGGGCACCAAACAATAGCTCATGTAACAACGCAGCACCAGCAGGGAAAGCTACATATGACAAGAACTCCATACCAAAGATACCGAAAGGTAGCAAACAAGAAAGGTATGCAGCTGCTCAAGAATGGCAAATCAAATATTCCAGTCATGTCAACCAGTAGTTGAGCTCAATCATTTAACCGGTAGTGTTGCAGTCTGAACCATTCTGAAGCGGTAAAAGCCCCACCAGTTGCCAAGCCGCTCAACCTGCAGACTGGCCTTCACCTCAGCCTCCTGATGCACTTCTAACCTGGGATGAGTGATCCCAGTGTGGTGGGATGTGCATCCCCGGGGTGAGTAGCGCATGGGGTTCTCAACCATGGGTTTTTATGGGTTAGAAGACGGTATGACCCACTTGGGTTGCTATCATGGTTCCGAGTTGCATCCCCAGCTGGCACGTCCAAGCAGTGTTAGGCAGTCAATTTGTCTGTAGTGTTTGATCAGCAACCAAACCGGTTGGAATATGTCTGCAGTGGAGCCAATAGGGAAGCCACCCTTTGGGGTACCACCACTCATGGCCAAGCGTTCAGTTGTGCGGAAGTGACAATAGGAATGTAGCCAATACCAAAGGAGCTACTGGATTTTATGGTACCCGGGCAATTGATTACAGCAACAACTGATGTTCATGCACATAGACTGAGATAGATATGCAATCAAGTAGAAGAGGCATTTACCAAACAGTATATGCTGACGCCCAAAGGCATTGGATCCATCCAAAGACATCGCTGGGTTGATCTCACCCTTGGGATATCAAGCGGCAGTGGTTTCGTCAACTGAAGACTGAAGCGGCAATTTTCGATGAACCCTATGTTGTGGTTTGAGCATGCGCTGGCGAAAGTCAACTTGAAAGCAGTGGAAGCAGCAAGCTTTGATTGATGTGAGCTGGGGAGGTAAGGGAAACAATGATTCAGCATCCCTAATCATTTTCAGCCATTGTCCATGAATGCACGACAAAGTCATCATGGTATCAATATCAACTAGCACTCGGAATGCACTCAGATGCACCATGGGTCAGTTGCAATGGTATCGCTGACTCCAGTTTTCCCTACGGTGTCCGGGCCCCCGAAGTTCTTTCCCGACCGACTCTTCGATGGGAAGATCTGTGTTGCTGTCTCGGTAGTTGGGTTCAACAGCATCCAAAATCAATGGCAGCTGTTCATTGTGATGTTGGGAACTGTCGACCTGCTTGGTTTTCACGGAGGTTAAAAGTATAGTAAGTATTTACCATGACCTATTAACTAAGCAATACAGTAGCTCTGCTAATGAACAATAATAAACAGCAACCCTACCATGACCTCATCCATTTAACAACCTTTTGAGGCGCTTCTCACAACCAATAACTTGGCGGCAACTGGTGATGGCAAGCTTCAACATCAACAAGCACGGGTGAAACAACAAAAACAACGACGACAACAACAACAACAACGACAACAACAACAACAACAACAACAAAATAAGATGATAAAACAAAAACACCACATGACCGCATAAAAGATCTAGAAAATGACTCTCCAACGTTGCAAACCAACAAAGTAAACAAGGATAAGAACAAGCACGACATCGACAATAAGAAAAAAACAAGAACACGCGGATAACTAGGGATGCAAAAGGTGTGATAAAACCAGCCTTGTTACATTCTTGCTAAGTGCTGTCAACAACATCAGAACCACCAGCCGCAGTCGCCAGCGCATTGCCGTGCCATGGAACTTCAAGCTCTCAGGTTCCACGATGAACGGCGACGCGCCTTTGGAAATGGTCTCCTGGGTCGCGGGGCCCGTTGGGCCAAGGTCATGACATCGTTGCGGTAACTACCATGTAGCCACCAGAGACGTGGGTAGTTGGTGGATTTATTAACGATGCTAGTTGGTGGGTAGCAAATGCCTCAGACCAGTTGTGCTCATCTTTAGTTAACTAACGATGGGCTTGACTCACCAAACATGGTTTGTCATGAACAATTGATGAAAAGAAGTGCATATATATATATATATACCTTTGACGTAAGACCTGGATGTACAGCTCTCAGGTGTTTGATCTACTAATACATGCAGGTGCGATAAATCGTGACAACCAATGTCGACAGTTTAGTTGGTTGGAATGTTGATCGTATACTCCCCCCAAAAAAAGAATCATGAAGACTTAACAAGGAAAGATTGTCAACTGCCATCAATGCAAAGCAATCAAACAATAGATCCTTGTTGTGTTCGGATTTGTGACTCCCATGGCACTTCGTACAATGTTCCTAGACCTCAAAATCCATGAGCTACCCGGCTCTGCTTCATGGAAAAATCAGTGAATACTTGGTGATTTGAGAGTACCACGATTTAGGAAACACCAAAGCGCTTCCTAGTGACCAACCAGGCATGTTACGATATCTTAGGCAGGTTGGATATTTCTCAAGGCGAAGCAAGTCGACTTGTTTTATGGCGTTCCCATCCGGATGGCTATCTCGTATTGACACATCAGAAACGCTCAACTCGGACGATCCAGATAGATAGACGCGACATAGCAGCTTGAACCCTTCACTCGTTGATAAGTGATCTATACCATCAAAAGGCTTCCATGGAGACCAAAGAGCAAGAAGAAAACGGTCGTTTCCCACAGTAGTGATTCTTCACATCAATAGAAATGGCAGTGGGAAAAAAACAAGTTGGGGGTTTTATGTTGCAGTTTTAAGTTGTTTGATGTTTGCATCTCCACAGTTGTTGAAACAAATGTAGCCTACAAACCAATTGTGAAATCGTGGGAGTCTGTTGATTGTAGGCCCGATAGTTTGGCAGCAACCCAAACAAACACATCATCCCTTGTAAAATCTCTTTGCTTCTCTTGGCAATTGTTGGTTGTGAATTGAATTTGGTATAGTGACTAATTCATACATAATATACATGTACGAGATCCAATCGTAATCTTATGTAATCTCGAAGTGTTTACTTTGTTTGCATAGGACGGCAGGATACATGTCATCCCACACTTGCTTTCTTGATAGGATTGGATCCCTAGCATCTCATCCTTACCATAGGGACCCGCCACCAAATCATCCAGGCTGAGTTGGCCACCAAATCACCCACTGCGAAGTCGCCACCGGCAGAGGCCAAGCCTTGGGATGCAGCTGGGATGAGAGATGCATCTGCACATTGTGCATATATTGAGTACTGTTGTTATAGTCTATGTATGTTGTTGTAGTATGTTGTTATAGTATGTTCTTATAGTGTGTTGTTGTAGTAAGTTGTTATAGTATGTTATATGAGTCATCATGAGTCTATGATTCTTTATGTTCCTGATTCTATGATTCTTTATGTTGCTCAAGTTATAGTATGTTGTGTCGTTATGAGTAGGGAATCAAGGATTGTGTCAGTTGAATCATGGACTGAATGTGGCTCTGGGCCAAGACCCGGATTCTTTTGTGTTCACATCCTGGCAATGAACAGAACAATGACCTTTGTTGGGAGGCTCTCCATCCAATCTCAATGCAAATGTAGTCTTGACTTTAATATGGGTGCATCATGGTGCGTCCTAATCTATGGTGCTATTGCAATATTGTTGGGTTCCTTAACAAAATTAAGCTGTTCTTGGTTTGGGGTCCCCCAAGGCTGTGGAGTTGTAACAACCGATTTCAATCGGTGAAGGCACCAAATGACACACGGTCATCATGTCTGCCCGCAAGGCAGGCTGCCACAATATCCATCAAAATTTCGCAGCTAGCGATTTCCCTTGGTGCAATCAACCTATGCACATTAATTGTTTGCACACATAACATTCTCACTGCACTTGAGTCGGCACAACACAACGGGTGTATGAACAAATACTGGTTGGTTGTAAGCCATCCCCAAGTATCATTCAATCAACCATCACAAAAAGGTACACCATCCGGAAGGACGCTTCGCACACCGTATCCCACAACCAGCGCCCAATCGACGACAAAAAATGCAGTATGAACTGGTTACGCGAAAATTGGTCTGTACAAAGCAACCGTGGAAAAACTACGATCACAAATACTCACTAGGGGAAATGAAAAATGGTTTAGACATTCTAAAACCACCAGTTGGAAATATTTGCGTGAATCATTCAAGTGTGAGTACCACCAGCCATGCTGGATCACGTTTCGATGGGCAATCCCATGAAATTTGCTGCAAGGCTATGGGCAACCACATGTATCCAGTAGGTTCATGGGCATTTCAAATTTCCTGAAAATTGGAGTTCCCCGGACTGACTGCCTTTTCTCACAATAGGGGCACTCCTACTAAATCATCCAATATTAGCCATTTAAAGTAATATACCATCCATTCCGGGGTCACCAATTCCGAGAACCCCCCAGTGATGCCCCCAAAAAAAGCAGCCTCAACACACGAGGAACAATTTGGCTCCGTAAGAACGACCGAATATCTGGGTGTCCGAACCCAAGCGCACGTTGGCAGGAAACAGGGAGTCGTTGGTGATGCGAATATCTGCGGGTAGACATTGGCAGCCGATGGAAATGGCCCTGTGATCTTATTATTGTACCCGAAACACAGAAATCAATTCAAAATTTCTTTACGAGGGAAAGTAATCAATAGATATCAATAGATTCTTGGTTGTTTGAGATCCCCGGACATTGTAATAATTTGGGATGTTTATCAACGGTGCATGACCCAAAAAACTGATGGATTCCCAACACTGATTTTGTGATCCTCTGAATGGCCAACACCAATGAGTTGACAATCATGCGATAGAAACTCCCATCAAAATCCAGGTAGGTCAGTGATAGTTTCTATTGGTACTTTCCATGAGTTTCCTATTAGAAGCAACCACAAAAGCATGCTTCATGGGAACTGTTGCTCATTGTATCTATACACCGAAGTTGCTGACCCTCCCAAGACATAGTGGCTGCATCCGAAAGCATACATCCCGTGGAATGATGGCTTGAAGAGTCGAGGATAGTACGTAGAGGGATCAAACCCCATGGAACGCACCAAACCTCCATCGTCTTCAGAACAATCATCACTTCTTGATCCATCATTATCCAACTTTAGCTACGGTTCATTGACCCCGGCACCTGTGCCAGGGGCTTTGAACTTAGGCGGAATTCTGGTGCGCTTAGCAGCCGCGGATCATTATCCAACATGATTACCATTCATTGTCTATCATCGTTCATCATCGTCTAACTAATATCATCCATCATCCAGTGTTCACCATGTTCAACAACTGGTGATGCTGATCATAAAACGAAACCATGCAGCTTGCGTCTCCTGTTGTATCCTGTCCCGACGTCGGTTCTGGTGCGCACTCTCAGCATGACGCAGCACGAAGGGACTGAGAGCTTGTGGTTGTGCTTCCTGGGCACTGAGAAATCGTCAGCTTTGGATGAAGCCAGGGCGTAATGAAGGCAACCCCCATAGGTGGCTAACGATGATGGCTAATGATGCCTAGTGATGGTAAATGATGGCTAGTGATGGATGATGATGGTTAATGATGGTAATTGTCCTTGTTGCTTAGTTGGTGTTCCGGTATTGCCACAAAACTGTCTTAAGGATTGAAGATTCAGACCTCCTACAGACACAAACCACATGGTGTTGGCTGCTACATCCTATGCCTTTAAGTGAATAACTGATCAAACTCATCTGCATCCTTCTTGCGGCTAGATGTGCTTACGGCGTTACATATGGTCTTGAATTGAAGGTTAACAAGCTGATCAATGTGAACAAATCAACAACCCGCCACCTCTTTGAAGGGCACCCATGATGTTAGTCTCAAAAATTGAGGTACCCCCAAAGCTATGGTGTTTTTTATTGATTTTCATATGGAGTTTCTATGAGGTTTCCTAGGGTTTCCCATTATTTCCCACGGCTTCCTATGGAATCCGATTGGGTTTCCTTGATGATAGCTTGGGGCCCATGGTGTTGGAATACTGTACCCAAAGTCACTGCCAGCCACAATGATGGTATCCCACGTCAACAGCATGAACCAACCAAGAACACACCAATTGGTCTACCATTCAGTGATCATTGAGTACCCTCATCTAACCAACAATTCATCAAGCGGAAGCCAACCAAAAAGCACACACCAACCAAGAACAAGCCATTTGTCTACCATTGCCATTCAGTCATCATTGAGGATCCCTATAAGCAACACTTCATCAAGCGGAAGCCAACCACAAAGCACAAACCAACCAAGAACAAACCATTGCTCTACCATTCAGTCATCATTAAATGCTTTTACCTCAAAGAAGTCGTTGGCAAAATGGCCCAGCCATAGCAGTAACCAGTCGTGCTGTCCACCACCAACTGCTACCAGCCCAGCGTCTGTGGCGATGGCAGTTGCCTCTTCACGGTCCTCGTCGCCGCCTTCGCACGAGGAGTTCCCGCGGTCAAGCAAAACAACAAGGGCGACTACAAGGTAATATAGACGCATATAGACGCTAATGGTGGTTCATCATTTATGGTGGACATGATATTTTCTAGCTGGTTTATAGTGGCTAGTTGGTGGTTCGGAATGGTTAATGGTGGCTAATTAATGCCATTAAAGTAGCGTGTCATGAGATGTAACAAAAAAGAAATACTGGTCCTAGTGCATCCACCCATGGGATGACATGATTCGGTATGAGTTTGTGAGTGTCTCAAATAGGCTACGAAGTCTGGACCAGAAAAAAGCATATTTTGTTGAAGACTTTGGCCTTTTTGGGAGCTCCAAATTTTGAACACAGCATGGTCATGTGAGATGGTCACATCAGCTTCTCTGCCTCCAGTTTCTGGGGACTCCTCAGCCTCAGAATCAAGAGATGCTGGCAATGAAAACTCACCATGTTAGTTTCCAAATTGCAGAGCTGGAAAACTGAACTGCAAAATTGATGGAAGAATTGACGGGGAATGTGGGAACCGAATCTGCCTATGGGGAAGCTGTTTGGAACCTCCAACCACATGTTCACAAAGGGAAACCTATGATTTGCGATTAACGGCTTCAGAAACATTCTCCCAACATCTCAAGCCACCACTTTTGGTCCACGAAGTCACTAGCCAAAAACTAGCAGCCCCTACTAGGATGGAGACAGTAGATCGAAAGCTGCTAAGCTTCCTGTAAATTTCCCATCAACCGGCAAGCTCAGCGGTTTTCCCCACAGGGTGTCCTTCAACATGGATCAAGGGGAAGGTTGATCTGGTGGTTTCGAAGAGCCCGAAAAATGTGTCGACTTGATCTTCCCCAGTAGGGTAGAAAAACGGTGACTACAGTGGGTATCTCGTTATACTCATCTTATTGGTATAGTTCTGACGGTTGGCTATGGTTATAACTTCAACCACACTTATAATATGTTCTAACTGTTGGTATAGTTCTAACTTTTGGCTATCAACATCGATCATCCACAATCACAACCTCTTGCACTGCGCACAAACGGTGGGCAGATTCATTCAGGTGATCTCTCGTCTTGGTGAGGGTCCGCCAAGACCTGCTGCTGCAACCTTGTGAAGTGACATATCATTTATCCAAGCGATGTAACTCTGCCACATACGTTTACATGTATACATCTATATGCATGTATGTCATATGTATATATCTCGGGATCAAAGAAATGCCTGGAACCAATCGACAGGTGTACAGGTCACTATTACAATCTGCTGACCTGCGATCCGCTGGAAGTTTGAACAGGATGGGATGTACCTGCATGGAATGCGAGGTTTCACTGGTTTGTCCATCAACAGGTGATGGAATCTCAATCTGCACTTGCTACGTGGCTGTGTGGGCACATCGAGAAGCCAACTTGGCAGCTCAGGTCTTTATACATGTATTCAGTATTCATGTCTACAAATACACTCATGAATATACAAATGCAAATCATAATCTTCTTGTCAACCAACCAATTGCGCATCATTCGTCATTCACACCATTTCACAACCAACGACAAGGCTATCATGGCTGGCTTCACACCTGTCCTGCACACTGGGAGCCAGTGCTTGAATGACACGGCTGTTTGGGTTTCGCCCAGCCAGCAATGGCCCGAAATCGTACAGACCTAGTGCCACTGCGGCAAGCACTGGGGGCATGACTGACCCTGCCCAGCATGAAATACGTGTGGTTTAGAAGCCAGGTATGATAAGCCAGCACAATTGTGTGTAGCAGCACATAGGTCAGGTGTTTAAATTCATGTATGTAACGTGCAACAATAGTGGAGACAAGTCAAGTGAATTTCAAAACCATCGCGCCATCATTGCGCTGATGTAATTGCGAAGTGATTCAACTCGGAAGATGAAAATCATCAAACACTTCCAACCCGAAAAATGACAAAGTTGCTGGGGTCAAGGTCAGGACAACTATGTGGGCCCCTGAATGAGCATCGTTGGCAAGAAACCACACAAGTGTTCGCGGATTATTGATTTTCTGGACACTCATATCATTTTCGATTGTCTGGAAATTTACTCTTGATTATAATATTGGTTCTTGTTTTTCTTCTCTCCATGTTCATCTCTTTCCTGTTGAACATCCGGAACATCCATCAACTTCCCATGTTAGGTGTTTCTCAAGCCATAGGGTGCCCCAGCTATCGTCCAATTTATTAACTATTTATAGCAGTAAACGAACCATAACTTGGGTGTCCCCCATGTCTAGGTCGAAGCCACCATATAGTAGTTGTTTAACTCTTATTGTTGGTTGTTTTTCCCTATTATTAACCATAATAAATCCCAGAATTTGGGGTGTCCCCCACGGCAAGGTCGAGTCCCCACCCATGGCACAACAACAACGCCAGCGCGTCGCTGGGCTCCCGCGACCCAAGGAGGTGACAAAGGCCTTGACCTTGCGCATCAACCAACCCGAAGAACTCATTGGGGATAGGTTAACACCAACCAACCATTTTTGGGTTTATTTATCGTTGATAATAGGGAATAACAGCCAACAATAGGGAGGAATCAGTTTCAACACCAACCAACCGATGTTTCAACAGCACCCAACCCCAAAATGTCTAGGTGAACCTAGGTGAGCATCGCAAGAGATACAAGATTCTGTTCATGTTCGCAACGTGAGCAGAAAACACGTGGAGAGTCTTGACTCACAGGCATGTGTGAAAGAGTGACTCACCACCTCAAATCATCAACAAAACCTATTTTGCGTGAGTTTGATGGAATGGTGGGCTGGTATATATTTGCAGAACTCATTTGACTTATATATAGCTGCTAGCCACAACCACCATAATTAAACATTCATGAACCAATGCGTAACGGCATACAAACAAGCGAATCAACCAATCAAAGCTTGGCCGTGCTGCGAACTCATTATTGGTGGCTTCTAGAGATCCCAAACATGTGATTTGGGTGTTTTGGAAAACGCATAGATTTGAAACTGCCATACATACTAAAACCTACTCTTTGCAATCAATCTGATCCTGAATCAGATTCAGGTGCATACAGGTTTTGAAACACAATTGCATGAGCGGTGAAATTTTGGTGAAACAAAATCTGCGTTCATCCCAGCTATGTGAGTACAGTAACATGTATGAATCAATATAAAGAAATACTTACAACTGTAGGCTACAAGGACATGTCGTGAGACATGAAGCAATGCACCGCTCGTGCAGCGGCTTCTATTTTCTCGTGCCCAAGACGTCTGAGGAATGCGCAGCAATCTATGCAACTGACATGAATCCATGGAAACTGCTAGGACTGCCAACTCAGTTGAACAGCCCCCAAAACTTAACGTTTCTCATGGATTCTGCTCTTCATGCGATGGTCACCCTGTTTGCCACGACTCAACACTTCTTCCTCTTCTTCAATCTGAAAACATCCAGTCCTCAAAAGTTTGAGTAATGGTTCGTGGTGACCACCTACATTTTTGGTCAAGGCATCTGATGGGTTTACATTGTGTGGTATCCATCTTGGCCTTCCCTGGACAGCTTGTATTGATTCCTTGATGATAGCGATTTCCAGGGCGCTCCTATCATCATCACCTCCCTGAGACTGTTCAGAAATCAAGGAATCGTACAGGCTTTTGGGATCCATGACTATGAGGCTTCGGGGATCGCGGTACTGGATTGTGTCATTTGCAATCACCGTGGTTTTACCTGATGATTGCAGAAACTGGTCCTCATGAGTTTGTCGTCTTCGAGGACAAAATCTCGACTTCTGGACCGATTCCATGAAAGCAT
Source organism: Symbiodinium kawagutii (assembly GCA_009767595.1). NCBI lineage: Eukaryota > Dinophyceae > Suessiales > Symbiodiniaceae > Symbiodinium > Symbiodinium kawagutii. Next base: position 986,044 of record VSDK01017448.1, on the reverse strand, counting down.
CTAGACGTTCCATCGCACCAGTTGCAGCTGACATGGAAATTGACTCACACAGCAGCGAAGACGATGCCTTTCTCCTCAGTCTCCGGGACTTCCACTGAACCAGAGTTATAGGCGCTATTTCTCCCAGATTCATTTTCGGATTGGTATAGCCCAGTAACCATCCATGTTGACTTCGTTCTTTTCCAGAGGTATCAAACGCACTGTCAGCAATCAGGATCAGTCGAAGATCTTTCTCTGGAATACTATGAATGCGAAGACGAACAGGAAAGGTCTTCAAGTGCTTCACCATGTCATTCGCTTGGAGAACATGCGCCATCGTTGGTTCGGGAAAAGAGGAGGCTAGGATCGATGCTGCAGCACTTGCATCAGGTCTTCCCTCTCGTGAGACCCAGTTGAGTGAGGCAATCAAGCCTCGAAGTTGACTCTTCTCTGTTTCGTTCAATTTCAGCTTGTCAGCATCTTTCTTTAGCACCTTCTTCTTGGTGAGGATTGGTTCCAACCTGGTGTAAATGAACTCGTCCATGTTGCTTTCGAAACTGAAATCACTCAGTTGACGAAGGTGTCTGCCAGCATATGAGGATCCCTCTTCCGACTTCAACTCTTGGACCTTGCCGAACTTGAGCAGCTTAGACATCTCTTCCATCTTGTCCAAGTGTCTCTGGTTGCCAGCTTCGGCAATGTCATCGACTTCGATGACCATAAATCCATCGGAGTACTTGTCGGGATCATCACTCTCAGCAGGCAGTGTCAACACGCATCTATCGTAGCTGTTGATAACATAGCCCAACTTGGAAGTCGCTAAGTTGAGCAATGTCCGACGCCACCAGCTAGGCCCGCTGACGAGCCCATAGATTTCCGTCAACAAGAGCATCAATTGTCGAGGATCCAGACCTTCCGGACATTCGTCCTTGGGAAGTCGACATGCCAAAGGTTTGGATCTTGTAGTTGGCAAAGCTTGTAGGAAAGCGGTTTTGACGTCCTTCACTCGAGTTGCCCATCGTCTGCTGGCTGCCAGTTGTAGGCAAGCATACAAGCTCGTCGACAGTGGTGTCGGTGAGGATCGTTCCACTTCCAAGATTTGTGGGTCTTGCCAACCTACAGCACACAATCTCGACTTCGGGTTCGTCGCATCAGTCTCCATAGGCAACGCTTGCAAATCACCTTGGTTGAGCGCTTTGTCCTTGTACTCTTCGAGTTGTTTGATGGAGACGTCCTTTGGCTTATAGCGATCCACGAACTTTGATTCAATGATCTGTCCAGGATTCTCTCTTTCGAAGCGAAGGCTTTCCTCGACACTCAAGATCTTGACAGCTCCATCTGATATCAGGCTGTCCATTTCTTTCTTGCGAGCTTTTCGAAACTGGACTTTCTCAGATTCACTGAGCCTTCTGAAGTCCACTTGGCCAAAAGAAGACTTGGCTTTGGTGACGTACATGCATTTGTCCTTGGGGCAATAGCACGCACCCGCATCATCACGAGAAAAGCCTTTGTCATGGTGATTCAGAGGCCTCAGGACATTCTTCTTGTGCTCTCGACTGAATGTCCAAGTTGCACCAATGAATTTTGACTGTTTCGCTTCAAAGTCCATCTCATCCTCCTTGGAAAAGTCAAGGACCTCCAAGTAGTAGAGCATGCCTGGAATCACTGGCTTCTTGCTCCGATCACTTGGGGAAGGTGTGCTCCTTGATGAAGAGGCTGATGATTTCTCGCCAAGTTCTGATACTGAAGGTTTCGGTGCAGTGACTGATTCACTTGACAATGGAGGAGTCTCAGGTTCCCGGGCAAGCTTTTCATAGGGAGCCAGGTTTCCCATGCGAGGAATTCGTGGCATGGGACCATATCGTCGATGGAACTCCTCATTGGAGATGGGCCTCGGCAATGGTGTTGTTCTTGGTGCTTCTTCAGGTATTGACGCCATTGCTGGCTCCACAATCTCTGGCTCCTCATTGATGCTTACCCGTCGGCTGTGCGTTGCAGAAGGTGCTGGCGTTGGATTCTCAGAGGTCATTGGAGTATCTTCCGAAGGTTGTCTGGTGCTTTGGGCCTCCAACTCTTCCATCTCAATGTCTGGAGGATCTGGTTCTCGACGAGCTTCATTTTGACGTTGCTCCTCAGAAACTTCCAAGACTCCGGTGATCTCATCCATAGCATCATCATCTGGTGGACCACCTTCATGGGACACATCTTGATATACCGTGTGGCCTGGAGTCTGCAATTTTGAGAGCATGTCTTTGGAGAGCTCAAGCGCCAACTCTGCTCCAAGTTCTTCCTCTGGAGTTGCATGACGCAACTGCTCCAATGAGACCTTCCACAGCCGTCCTCTCATAGATACCCACATTGATCGCTGATTCAAGTCAAGAGATATAGTCACTCCTGGACCAACCCATCCTCGATAGCTTGGCGATTCGCGATACACATAGACCCATGTGCCAGGAGGAAAGGTTTTCTCATCAGCCGTTCTGGTTTTGCTTTTGATGCTTCTTTTGACTGCTGAAGCATCTTGCTTTCTCATCCATTCTCGCATGGCCACCTCACGTATTTCCCATGACCGCCTAATCGGGTCTGAAGCTGCCTCAAAGACCATGTCACGGTCCATGGCATCCGTGGACAATAGGGAGGATGGCAAACGAAGATTCTGCCCGAATACTCTTTGCATTGGGCTAAAGCCATGTCGGTCCATGAATCTGTTTCTGCATGCCACCGTTTCCGACACCACATTGGGCACTTCTTCCAAAGATGCCGAGGAATGCTGCATGGTGGCCAGAATCTTTTCTTTCAGGATTCCTCCTGCCTTCTCTGTTCTGGTGTTCTGCCATGGACTTTGGGCGTCTGTGTAGTGTAGTCCAACACCTAGACTTCCAACTACCTCTTGAGTGATGTCATTGTAAAACTCTTTGCCTCTGTCCATGATCAGAAGAATGGGAGGACCATAGTGCTTGATCCACTCGTTCATGAAGACGGAGGTGATCTCTTCGGAGGATTTGTTTCTGCATAGAGCGGCTTGTTGGAAATTTGTTCCCCAACAAAGCATGTTGAGAATGATGTGTTGTCGCCCTTGAATTTCCAAGAACACCAAATCTATCCCAACCACCGTGTTGAACTCAAGGGCACGCATCAAGTGGCCTGGTCTCGCAGGTTTTGGTCTTGGTCGAGCTTCACATGTTGGACAGCGAAAATATCGACGCGTCCAAGCCACGATGTCGTCTCGAACTCCAGCGTTGACCAAGGCTCTCACAAAGATGTCATTTGAAGGATGGCCCAGGTTTCTATGAACACGGTGAACTTCTCTTCGGAGATTGGGTGCTAGCGAAAACTCCTCAGGACCTTGTCTCTCAAAATCCTCAATGTTTTCTCTGGCCCTGGCAACTCCTGGTTGTTGACCAACGTCTCGCATCTGCTGTCTCACTTCTTGGACAGCATCAAAGTCATCCTCCTGGTCATCGGCTTGGCCCTGTTCATCGCCAGCATCTTGGCGAAGTGGAGCATTGAAAGTGGCCATCTCATCATCCACTTCCAAGCAGTCTTTGGCAAACAGGTAGACCTGTGCTCCCAAGGCTTTGCCCTTTGAGAATGCTGAGGATTCTTTGGTCATGCCAGGCGCTTTGATTCCCAAAGCTGCTTTGATGCCATTGAGCAACGCATTCACAAACTCTTTGGTGTATATTGCGGCATCTCGCGCAGCACCACCGAGAAGCAAGCCATGTTCGTGATCTCGAAGGCATTGTTTTTCCACATGGGCTGCTAGCTCTGGAATGTTGGTAGCTAGCAGCGTTGGTTTCTGCACAAGTTCTCCTCTGAATGGCCCCCGAACAGCTCGAAGTTGATATCGGCACATGTCCACCCGAATCTGGTACACATCAGGATGCTCCATCAACTTTCTTACCTTGGACAAGTACCATGAGGTGGCATTCCGTGGCTGCTCAAGGATAAACCCACGGCCTTCAGAGATCTGGAGATATGCCAGGGCCACGCAGAAATCCATGTGGGCCTCGCCTTCTTGGATCTCTTGGCGAACTTCTTCTGGGTTTCGTTTGTGATTACTAAGATTTCTCAACACTGAAAAAGGTCGGCATGGTGGAGATAGCATTAAGACCGCTGGCCTCTTGTTCTTCACCAACGTCAGGACTTTCTGGCGGTGATCTGCTTTGCGAAGATCCCAACCTGTAGAAAGGTCTACGGCTATCGTTCCACGAAGTCCTTTTCCTGGAGCCGCCTTTGTAAGTCTTGGGGGTGAATAGATTTCACCGATGTGCTCAAGGTGGCCCCTCAATTTGCCCATCAGGACGCTGCGCTGATTCCTCTCTAACATTCTTGGCACTCCATCATAGTCAGCTCTAGACAGCTCTCTGAGACTGTCGTTCACAAGGAAACATGCACTGCCGTCATTCAAGCCAATGCCACTGTGCTCCTCAACCTCCAGTCGAGGACCAAGAAGGGTTTCCAGCCGCGACTCGGTAGTTGGCACCAAGCATTGAATGACCACAAAAGAAAGCAAGGCAGCTGCCGTCGTTGATTTCAAGGAAGACAGCTTGCTAGGCTTTGACTTCGAATTCATGGCGTCACCATCTCGAAATTGGGAGTCTCCGTTCCTGCTTCGTCCCCCGAGGAGTTGATCTCGAGGGTCTCCTTTGCTGAGCGAGTTTGGCTTGTTGAGCGAGCTCTGGAACGATCTTGAATTGGGCGAACTCCACTGGTCATAGTCTTGCGTCTTGGAGTGTGAGTCTTCGCATGGGCCTCCAGGAGCTCGTCCAAGCGGTCGTCTGCCGAGCGCATGGGTGTGGAGCTGACTCGAGGCGGTGTGCTCACTGGTGTTGCTGGTGGACTGCTTCGATCCATGATTGGTTGTGGTGGAATTGGTCCTTGCGACATCCCTGGAGAGCTCATCATCGGCTCTTCCATTGAGCCTTCCACTGAGGCCATAGTTGCCATCACAGCCCGATGTCCTGGTAGTGCTTCGGTCGGTGGAATCACATTGTCCTTGGTCCACCTTGTGTCCTTGGCTCCGCGCTGGCGCAACTTGTCTTCGTCGTGTGCACACTTGCCAGGCTCTTTGGACCAAGTCTTGCATGCGGTGGATCGAGGAAGCTGATGGCCAATTCCACGACGGATCTTGGGATTTGTCGACTTGCCCTTTGACTCCTTGGTCGGATTCTTGGCCTTTGCTTTGACTGCCGGTTTTGCCCGAGTCATCAGGTAGTCCATAGCCGATTGATGAATGGCATCCATCATCAGGCGAACCACCAGGAGCACCATGCGACGCCACTTGCTCTCGATCACATCCACCGGTGTCTTGCGCTTTGGAGCAGGCTTCGGTGGTGGCACTTCGCGATCGCTTTCCGAGAGCCATTTGTTGATCTTTCCCAACATCGTTCACTTGGAGATCACGGTCGCAAGCTTGAGCATGAACTACATGGGTGTGAACATGAGGTTGCCGTGCTTGCGCATGTTGCTGTGCTTGTTGTGTAGGGAGAGCCTTTGAGAGTGAATGATCCAAAGGAGAGGTAGATGTACTTCTTGAAGGACATGAAGAAAATGCCATGCCATGGGATTTCACTGGTTTCACTGAACACTCATCGACACCACAAGAATCTTGCACCTGTGCACTGCCCCGTGCACCGATCCCTGAGTCCTGCACCGCAATGCCCACGTCTGCAGCTGGCGGCGGCAGCATCGAAACCTGCCGAAGCCGGTCACAAAGAACATGTTGATGACAAAATTCAGAAGGTTCACGAACAGCCGAGCCAACAAATTCGAAAAACACATCACCCGACCAAAAAGGAAGTTGACGAGGTTGCGTGAACGTCCATGAATCATGAAAGGTAGTGGGCATAGAGCAGGGATCATCCAAATAATTGACAGTAGATACTCGTACACGGCTCAAGTGAGGGATAATATGAGGTGCAAAAACTTCACTGGGATGTACTAAGTCACGACGACTTCCTGGAAGCTGGCAAATGAACTGCAAAGGTGAATGCGCATCAGTTTTCAGCCATACCGCAACACCAGGTTGCTGACGAACCAGGGGCTTATTCTCCACTGGGTCGTGGCTCCAGCAGCGGAAGCGGGCTTCAACCCGAAGCGCAACAACTCTTCGCGCAGTCTGTGCATAGCTTGAGTTCCTATCACTGCCTCCTCAGCTGCTGTGTCCACCACTGCTTCTGCACCTGAAGTTTGAACACCGGCAAAGACCATGAGTTTGTCCTGGGTCTCCTTGGATATGTTCATATAGATCCGGTTTTGACCACTAGAACTACCATGGCATACAAAGAAGGTTTGTTGCTCTCTCTTGGCAGGACAGTCTCGAGAGATATGTCCAAGCTGCTGGCAGTTAAAGCACCTTGTCGTTGCCATAAGTTCTTCAGGTGTGCCTCGGTGACTGCGGCTTCGAGATTGAGTTGGTCCTTTTCCTTTGGGATTGCCTCCTTTCAACGTGGCACCCTTCCACACCTTTGGTTTTCCTTTCGACTGCTGCTTTCCAAGGCCTTTCTTGAAGAATTGACGACCTTTTCTCCGGGCTTGGAGTTCCTTTCTCACATCTTTATATGCAGAATTGTAGGCCCAGATATAGTTGGCTTCCTCTTCATCATATTCTCGACTTGGATCAAACAGCATGTAGGTAAGATTTCCTTCCCCATCACTCTCCGGCTCCTCATCATCAATGAGTTCTTCTTCTTCTTCTTCCTGGGCACCATATGGCCATTCGGGAGATCCTTTCTCGCCATCGTCAGTCCCAGGGTTCCCACCAGAAGTATCACCCGGATTTCCCGTGTAGTAGTTCTTTGTTACTTTGTGAACAAGGGCATCCGGTCTATCTAGTGGTCGAAGAACACTTGCTGCCTGTTCAAAGCTCATCAAGGAATTGAACTTCACTGCCAAGGTATCTCGCTGTTGGTCATTGAGGGCGGCATGCCTCAACAAAATACGGCCAGCAATCTTCGAGGGGATTTTCTCTCCGATCTGTGTCTCCAACTCCTGCAATGCCAGTTCCTTCGCAGCTACATAGTTCGCGAACGTGTCCTGTTTGTTCCTTTCTCCAGAGTAGAAGAATGATTCAATCGCTGCTGGACCAGCAGCCTCCAGGTAGGGGGAGTACTTCGACAAAATAGCAGTTAAAATCGCCCCATATCCACGTTCCGAAGTCAGTGTCTGCATGTCAATGGTTTCTGCCACTCGTCGGGGTGCAGTCCCCTCCGCAAAAGTCTGTAATAACTTCAAGCCCCACTTCGACCGCGGTAAGTTGTTGTCCAACTCCCACAAGGAGAGCTGCCGTAGCCAGGGACGCAGGGTTTCGATGTTACCAGACCATGACGGAAGGCTTTTCTTGTCACCACTCAACGCAGCCACCAGTGCCTTCATCAATGTGTCTTGAGAGTTATAATCTGGCGGTGTGGCAGCTGCAGCTTTTGATTTTCCCAGCATTTCAAACGCACTCTGGACTGATGGCACCGTAGTCGGAAGTGCAGCAGAGTCCAGGTGGTTAAGAAACGCCGTTGCAGATGCCATACCACTCGTCTGTGATGTAGTTTGCCCCGATCCTGAGGCGGCACCTGGTTGCGGCATTGTGGCAGCACCTGAAGACCCCTGCATTGCAGAACCTGCTGAGCCACCAAAATTCATTGGAGTTGAGCTGCCCATACCCTGACCATGTCCACCACTCGCTTGAGGAACACTCCCTGTTTGAGACGATCCATACCCTTGGGGTACATTTCCACTAATCCAGCCACAATTTCCTTGAGAATGTTGAGGTTGGTAAAAAGATTGAGGTGAAAAACTTTGAGGGGTCGCAGCAGCATTTTGCGCAGTGACCGTTTGACTTGTCATTGGGCTCGTTGTCAAAGGTGTCCCTGCACATCCCGGACAAAAGCTCGGAGGGCCATTGCATGGATATCCGCCACCAAGCATCCGAGACGGCGAGCTGTATCCACTCTGCTGCGCTGAAGAAGATCCCACAGCGCCTGCAGAAAACCGTCGGTCAGGTGAACCATAGACTGGAGATCGCATAGAGGCATCGCCAGCAACACCTGAATTGGTAGTCACCCCAACAAATCGGTGCCAGGGGTCACACCCTGGATTCATCCAGGGATCGGGATTCATGCTCGGTTTCTCAACCAAGCTCCGCCTACCACTGTGGGCTAGAAGGACATGTCGTGAGACATGAAGCAATGCACCGCTCGTGCAGCGGCTTCTATTTTCTCGTGCCCAAGACGTCTGAGGAATGCGCAGCAATCTATGCAACTGACATGAATCCATGGAAACTGCTAGGACTGCCAACTCAGTTGAACACAACAAACATATACATCTCAAAACCCTTGTCAAATGAATGCCCTTTGTACACACCTCACCATCGCGCTTCTCAAGCCCGGCCCGTCTGAGTTTCCCGTGGGTTCCCCTGCAGCATAGCCATCCTCGGCTCTACGCTTCTTGAAACCTTGGTCAGGGGAGCGGAGCAATTCATCCCAGTGAAAACTACTGATTTATGGGCATTGTAATGGATGAGTGAAGCAAAATAACGACATGGGGCATTATGATACTTTTATGGGCTTATTATGAATCTATTATGGGCATGTCCTCTTTTCATATCAAAATTGACAAATGAGTGAAGCAAAGCAAAACGACATATTATGGGTCAAGGCTGGTCGGAAAGGTATTTGGCTAAACCACAATCTTGCACCAACACAAGAGACGCGTTCCCCCCCAGATAGATTACCAATTCGACCAAACAGTCATGGCTCTCATGAGGCTAAGTTTCCAGCTCATCAAACGATATGGAGACAGGTATGATCAGGGTAGGGAGTACATACCAACAGCACATGCTTATCGGGTTGTTTGATTGGCAATTTCTACCGAGTTGGGTACTCCCCACCAGCTCGTGGATGCCCCCAAATGATGGGTTTCTCTGTTGGTATCCAAAGAAATTTGGTCATTCTGGAGTCGTCCTGAATCATCCTTAATCTATATCTTTCATACCATTGCTGGTAGTGATTGATGGTTGTGTAGCATGTCAGTTGGAAAACCTGGTCACACATTACCACGCTGTGTTTCGTTGTATTGAACTTCGACTTTGCTTGGTACCAATTCGTACGAATGCATGAATCACAGAATTTTTGCCTCTTGCTTATGTAAAACCATTCACAATACGTACCACTATGTATGTGTTGCAGGTGTACGTGTATACAAATATCATATATACATGAACCAATCTAACACTGTCTGAAATGTAAATTAATACTACAAGTGCTTCTTGGTTTTGCAAGCGAAATCTTGGTGTGTCCAAACATGATGGTTCATCATTGACAACTATGTATGCGTAGTTTCCAAATCCTGCTGCGGATCGGTTCACCAATAAGAACACACCATTACCTGAGTAACAATCAGAAATTCTATCGACAAACCCAAGAACTCACCCCTCAATTTCAACCCATGGTGCTGCGGGTCCAAAAGGTGCAAACAAATATACAAGAATCATATAGGTTGGAAAATGCACCTCCTGACTCTTAACGATATCTGGTGAGATTGTTTGTTGAGTCTGCAGTAGTGACCACTATTACACAATTACATGTGTTGAACAATTCAACGGGACTAACCCTTGGTAATTCTTGTCAATCACAGTCAGCAACTGTGGCAATTACTGCAAGAAAAATGTACAAGTAAACAACCAATAAGCAAACCACTGTTCAGCACTACAACACATCTCTTCAGCACTAAGCATCAACCACTGTTGATAATCATTAACGACGTAATAAACATTCATGCAACTCACTAATCAATCAACTCAGTGATCAGCATTGATAAACATTCATGAACCACCACATTCCCCACGTGATAAACATTAACAACCACTGATAGTCATCATTATTGACAATACACAACCACATTCAACAAAAACATCCATTTTCCGCCACTACTTGTACTAACCAATTTTTCACCGCTCACAAGTACTCATACCACATCTGGTTGGTAGTTGGAACTGACAAACATTCGTCAATCATACAACCATTTGGCGTCACGAGGGAAAATAAAAAAATGTCTAAAAACACCAACTAGATATCAATCATTCATCGACCATTCATCAAGCATTCATCAACCATTCAACCATTCATCAACCCACTAACCAACTTTTCACCACAAATAGATAATCATAACATATCATCAACCATTCATCCACCCACTGACCTTGACCATTGACCATTCATCCACCTGGGCTGCATCTCTCGGCCCCCGGGCGTGGGAAGATGAGCCTCGGCTCAGAGCTGATGCCCGGCAGCGCCGCCACACCGCTGACGCCGATGCTCACGGGACCTGGGCGGATCAGCAACGGACGGTTTTTGTTGCGTGGTTTGGATGTTTTTAAAGGGGCAAGTGACCCCAGAACAAGCTGGAAAGTGAGGTGAGGTGGATGGTTTTTAGTTGGATTTGATTGGTAGGGAAACTTCAAGGCTATTTGTGTCATATTTGCTGGACTCTATATAGGGAAACCTCAAGGTTTTTGTGTCACATGTGAATTTTTGGACTGCAATTGTCCGATCACGAAACATGAGAATTTGACAGCAAATGGGATGAATGAGAGATGGGTGGAATCAATCTTTGTGCTTCAAAGTAGACTCCGTATAGGAGCCAACAGGTTTTGTTGATGCTCACTCTGCCGCCCCAATATTTGGTATGGTGCAATTGATTTTCATCCAAATATATAGACTGGTACAGAAAGAGGTGATGGTCATCCCCAGCAGGA
>VSDK01017448.1:967515-975297 GCA_009767595.1 Symbiodinium kawagutii | reverse complement strand
CAACAATGGGCTCTTGCACGTGCTGCTGTGAAGTTGCGCATGTCTCAGGTCAAAATAAGTCAAACACTTGTTGTTTCATGCCAGCCGCTTGTGTCTAGCCGCTAGCCAACCTTGATTTCAACCATGTCCTTCTACAGAGCTGAATAGTCAAACATCAAAGTTGCCACAAAATGTGGCCCCGGCAAAAGTAAGGTTCATTACCTCTTCATGTGGTGCCACTGTTCCTGTTCTGCCGCAGCCAAGTGAATTTTGCGCCACACAAAGCAGGAAACAACCTGATCAGGAGGTCTGTACAGAAACTCCGAAAGACGCATTTCAAAGGCCAAGACTTCACGGCGCTCTGCGCAGAAATTAAACGAAGGCAATGACTTGCAAAGAGTCTTGCCAGTCCGGATGCAGAGAGCCGAACTGAGCGCAAAAGAAGTCATCATGCTGGGACACATGTTGCCGCACCACAGAAGCTCCAATTTCCATGGCTGCTTGCAGACCTTGTACAATCAGATTCGAGTCAAAGTCAAGGAGGCACAAAACCAAGTGAACATGAAAATGAGCTGAGACTGAGGCGCCTAGTCGGGGAGCAAGTAGCCATAGCAATCAGACCTCAGGGCGTCTTACTTCCACAGGAAAGGAGGTGGTTGGTCTTCGACCATCGAAACAGGTCGTGCCGACCAAGTGGCTTCGAAGTGCCGCGATAGAGCTCAGCATCTTCATCCTCCTTCTTCCAGGCGACATCCTGCGGAAGGCAGTAAAACATAGTAAAACTAAGGAGGCTTGATGGCTGAACTAAACAGACACACACACTTGCAGTAGCTCTCTGAAAGCAACTGCACCTAGCAAACGAGGTGCTGGCAGAAACATCAGCTCGTCCATGCTCGTCCTGTTGGCTGAAAATATCAAGTTCATCTGCATCGCACTTCACTTTGTTCGGCTTCTGCGCCTTGACCGCCTCAAAGAACAGCGCAATGCCACCCATGCACTTGTACACCCTTTCAACAAAGGATGCTGTGGTCTTCAGCACTGCCTACTTCGTTTATCTTCTTCACTCAAAATCAATCAAAGCACTGCATTGGACAAAAACGACCATGAACTCACAGCACATGTTACAAATGCGGACGCTCTGCTTCATCTGTGTCGTTCTCAAGATGGGTGTTTCTCAAAATACGGCACCCCCAAATTATCCAATATTAAGCATATAAAACGATGATTAACCAACCATTTTTTGGGGTTCCTTATTTTGAGAAACCACCAATTGTTTCCAAAAAAAGATGAACCAAATTCAAAAGAATCTCCTTTTGTGGTCAGCACCTTCTTCAAATCGTCTATGTCGCTCACTGCACTGACTTTGAAGGCATTGCCAGTAAACTCGAAGGCACCAGGGCGGTTGCCCTGGCACAGGTTCAAACTCAACCCCTTCTAAAAGTGCTACAAACATTTCTTACCAAAGGGCATGGCAAAGGAACAGGGTATGGCCATGGCAGAAAACATCTCTATTAATTGACTAAATAGTATTGGAAGAAACCTTTCAACAAGTTCCGAGGGATAAATAATCCTGTAATCTACCAACGAAAGTCCTGAACCCTAGCAAGAACGTAACTAACATGACAACGCGTGAATCCGCGACAACGGACTTTCAAACAAAAATAGTGGGTCAAGTCAGAGGGAAACTCCAAGAACACTATCAGCCTATATCCAACCCCTCATCATAGTTGAAAACTGAGCGAGCTGGCAGTACCGACAAACAAAGGATATGACGAGGATTGACGAGGAATGCGATGATTGAACTCCAACAGTTGTTGAAACCACTGACTGGATTTTAACTCAAAATTGGGCCAAACTGCATGATACAGAGTGAAGAGCATCGGGGAGAAGAATACCAAAAAAAACGAGAGACTTGAAACGTCGTTGGCGCTGAATTGGGAGAGCCTTGAAACCGTATGATATGAGTTTCATGTTGAAATACTTGGTCTCACGGTCTCACTCCTGATCCAATTCCTTTGCTGAAATGCTGCAGTCCTTACGAAGTTGTCTCACCCAGACGGAAGGAGATGTTGAGGTAAAGCCACTGCTACCTTGCAAGGTGCAAAGAAGATACACACAAAAAAACAGTCCGTTTGCATTGGGAAGTCTGGCATCTGTTTTGGCACTGAAGTGCCAACAGTGTTAAGGTTCAAAACTCTACAAGCAAACCACAAGCATCAACACAGCATCTACGGCACAACACATTCAAAAAATCAATACTGCACTGTGCACTAAATGAATAAAACAACACAGCAGCATCTTCAAAGATGGTGGAATTTACTGATTGACAACCAAGATTTGGATAGATTTGGGACAAAGAACTTGATACCAAAAACTTGCACTAAGAGCGTGGAGGCAGCACTTCACAATTTGAAATGGTCCTCTCAATCAGATTAATGTGCCACTGAACTGCACAAATCATACGCACCAAATGCAATGTGCAATCCCTATACATCAAGTCTCGCAAGGTGAGGAAAGACTGCATGGGGTTACTTTGGTTGACTAAAGGTGCATCCAAGTTTCTTGCGCCCATACGGTTGACGCGCTCCAGCTCGTTGGCAATTTTCAACGTCATCAATGTCCCTGATGGTACGAGTGCGTTTTCATGATTGCCCTCCCAAATGCCTTCGGGCAGGTTGAAGGCACTTGCCCTCTTTGGAATGATGCCACCCACATTCTTCTCAGCAATCAGTTTCGCAGCATGATCTGTCTCCACATCATAGACTGGAGAAAAGCCCTGCTTTGCCAAGTTCTGCAGATGTTTCTTGGCGTCAGGGTCAGATGCGCAACTGGGCAATCCAGGGCAATCTGCCAGAATACAAGGATCAAATTGGTCCCCAAGTCTTTGCAATTGATCCACACCCCGGCAGCAAAGATCAATGTTTCCACCGCAGTAGGTGAAGAATTCCTCTGCAAGGTCTATGCTCATGTTCCATCGATTCACCATGAGCTTCAGCATCTCCTTTTTCGGCACTTCGTTGGCAACAACAATGTTTTGGATATCCTGCAAATTCATGCCACACTCTCGAAGACGAAAAGAATACCCGAGCTCTGAGCTGATGAGCACAACGCTCGCAATACCTTGCTCCTTGCTGAGCATCACGAAGTATTGCAATGCTCTTTGTGAATGAATAGACTCAGAGCCAGTGACTGGTAAAGCTAAGTTTGCTTCATCGATGACTATGCATGTCGCGTTGCCCTTGAAGGCAGTGGTCATCATGTCTAACAGAATCTCCTCCTTTTCTATGTGGGACAGCATACGAACCAGAGCTGGAACATCGTCCTGCGTGACCATGAGGACAGCACTTGCAATGGCTGCAGCACGGTCGGGGGCTCTCTTCTTCAAAATCCTCAAAAGATTTGATGCCCAGTCCGAGTTTTTGCGCGCGACCCGTTCCAAGATGGCGGTGAACAGTTCTTTGCTCGGGTGCTCCCGCATATTCACATCAATGATCGTCAGATTGGCTCCCTCGTTCTCCAGTTGGCGAATAGTCCGATTTCGGATCAGCGTTTTGCCCAGATTCTTCCCACCAAGTATGACGGTGAACTTTTGTGAGAGCATTGCATCTCTCAAAGCCTTCAAGAAATCACTCCTGTCAACCATCTCCTTGCTCTTGATAAATCCATCTTGAAGCCTGGCTACATTGGACAAATACTGCTCAACTTCCAGGCCCGTTTGATTTGCAGCCTCACACGCGAACTTGTAGAAGTCATACGAGGGACAGAGTGTTGGTCTTCCCCCGTCTTCTTGGCCACTGCTGCGCAATCTGATGCTGAAAAAGTTGCCTTGATGCCATGTACAAATCAATTTAGAAAAGCAAAAGCAAGGAAATGATTCAGTTAGATAAGAAGCAGTAAGGACTTTAGTTTTTCGTTGTTTAGAGATGTAAAAAACTGAAGCAGTGAGGACTTTTGAAAAGAAGAAACGGTAAGGACTTTTGTCGAAGGCACTGTGGGTGAACGATTGCATGAAACACACGGCAGGGGCAAGGCAAACTGCAAGGATTGGAAGGACGAGGAGCCATGGCTTTCTGCGGAACCGCGTCATGAAACTGTTGAAAAACACGAAACATATGCACCGTATCAAACAGTTGTGCTACCACAGCTGCGTTACAGTTTGTTCTTGGTAGGCACACTTGTCCCAGATGTCGGCTGCCTGTTTCAAATGTGTGTTTTCAGTCACGGGTCAGCGACAAAAAACCTTGAGCGATGTCTTTAAAACAAACACCGCTCATGGATCTCCATGAAGCGAAGTGAACACAGAGGTGAGAAGCATTGTGATCAACAACCGCATATCAAGGAAGAAACCTCTGTGTTGGCAATGCTTGCCAATTGTGATCAACAGAGAGGTGATTGGCAAGAAACCCAACCACATATAAAGGAAGCCCAACAGTGCAGGCCTCGGCAGTGCGTGATTCAGCTATGAAAATTGACCTCCTGTTTGGATGGGATCAAAATCCAAATCACCGTCCTGGCTGGAAGACTGTATACATGGTGCTTTGTCAGGCTAGGGGTGCCCCCAAGTCGTCCAACATAAATCATGTTTAGTAAGAAAACCAACCATTGCTAGGTTTCCCAATATATTTAGAAATCTTCATAAAATTCTGAGGCCGCGGACTACTAATTCCATCAGCTGGATTCTCAGCTGATATTTATTCAAAAGAAACACCCAAACACAAATAAATAGTACACTATCTGACCAAAGCATGCAACAAGAAGGTTGCAAGGCTTGCCGTTCTATGCAAACACTATGAATTCTTAATAATCATTATGTTGATTACCAAGAGCTACGCAGATTCAGTATAGGAAATCCTATTTGTTTGCGTGTATAATGATTCAATGATTACCTCTGCAATATGCAATAATACATATGCAAAGAATACGATAGAATATGCACTTGAACGGATCTCACCAAGAATCATGGTTTTCCATGACATCCCGCTTCGACTCACCACCGTGCCATTAACTGCCAAAGTCACCACTCCCCACTGCATCCACCACTTCAAAGGTCAAGTTGTTGTAGTAAGTGGCCACCTGAAGCATGACAAACAAAGCCATCGGTTGGATTCGGTTGGTAATCGACTCAATTAATTGTTGATCATATAATGGTTTGGTGATCAATGATGGTCAAGATTGGTCAGTCATGAAACGTAGCGGTGTGTCTGATTTGTTGTGGTCAGTTGATGGTAGCGAAAGATCACCAAACACAGACACAATCAATACTGATCAACCATACTGATTGATTACAGGGCACCATACTACTTGATCTGTAGGAATTACAGCCCAGCCACTGGAAAGACGAGTGAAGGAGAGACTCAATTGGGTGGATTCAAATGTCATGAGTGGGGGTCCCTTAAGATTGCTACCTCACTGTAGCTGGAATCCTGCAGCACAAAGCCTGTATGCTATCGCCTTGTTTCTCAGTTGTGGCTGTTGGTCACATTTCGTTTCATCATGTATCACAGCGATTTGATTTCGCGCTTCAGATCATCATCTTTGGAAAAGTCGGAAATTCTGGCACAAGATGTTGATAAAATTTTATACTGTCATCAGGGCTTGGTAAGTTGATCATACTCAAACAACTGCGGAAAACCGCGGTCAACTGACCAACTACAGGAACTATATGAGACCGATTCATTAACTACAGTTACTTACCAACTTACTACAGCAACTTACCATGGTAGATTCGAAACTATGAACTCGTCCACTAACTCCTTGGTGAACCCGCTGGTCTCATCCCAAACAAACAGGGCTCGCTCCGGCCACACCTCGCTGGAGGTGAAGTGCACCTGGGCAAGCTGGGAACATCGAAAGCATGAAACTGCTCGATATGGGATGATGTGGTGGGGTCAACCAATGGTTAATTGTTAATAATAAACCAATCAACCATTGGCAAACCATTGGCTAACCTATATTGGAATAAACTACTAATTATAATGATATAAAATGAAGAATAAGGCTTCAACAACTACTATATGGTTCTTTCTCAAGCCATGGGTGGTTTATTATGGTTAGGGAATAACAACCAACAAGCTCAAACAACAACTTTATGGTGGTTTCTCATGCCGTAGGGAACCCCACAGTTATGGGTGGTTTACTACTAAAAATGATTGTAAAAGGATGAATTGGCAATTGGTAGTACCCCTGTTTTGAGACACACCCATAGCCAGCCAAAAAAAGATAAAAAAAAGTCATCTTGTGGTCATTAGCCGCTAGCCTTCACTTGTTCACAGCCCAAACCTGGGTGCCAGAAATCCCCCAAACGGCAAAGATGCAGCGGCACCAGTGACAAATGTACAAGTTCCAAGTTTTAGTTTGGTTTTCTTGCGTGGGAAAAAGCAAGTCAACAAATGACTTAGTTGACACCCTTGTGGCTTGAAGAGTCACTATAGAACTGCCAATCACAATGGGCGCCGTGCCATTCTTGGGATCCCGTGCCAACAAGCGGAGCTCCGATTGCGGCTCGATGATCCAACGAGTTTCAGAGGTCTGGCCGGGCGTTGCAGTTTCCAGGTTCCCAACCAAGGTGGATGTCCCAATGGACCCTATGCTTCCAGTTACAAGGCAATGGTAGTTAACCAGGTACCTAGATCCTACCAGCTCGCTGTATCATGAGGTTCTCGTCTATTTGGTGGTGACTGGAAGCATACGGGGAGGTATTGCTGCCCCCCAAAAAATAGAGGTATTTTGATGCCCAAACATGTGCAAAGATATATAATAGAAATGGCGTCAAGAAAGTGTCTTGGTCCAGTGGTATGATTGCAACTCGCAACCTCTCCGGACAGTGTTAGAGCTTCATCTGGTAGGGGGAACACGATTGGTTCTGATAAGGTATTGTACAAGCTACCGGTGTTTTCATCTTATCAGGATATGATTTATCAAAGTGGCACCCAAAAGGGACAACGACTGGCATGCAATATGAACATGACCAAATTAAGACACTCAAATTTCGAACAGGATAGGAATGATGAAATGCCTGGATCGTCGGCAAAAGCTCCCCCCGGTGAATGTCCAAGGACCACCAAGGACACAGGCCGTTGATTGGGGATGTTGACAGCCAGGGATTTGAAGCCAAGCCGGATCCGCATAGGTCTCCTTGACCTCTTCCTGGCGGCCATAGCTTTGGGATACGTGCCGGGTATCCCACTGGAGCCACCCCTTGGAGTTGAGGATGAAGTGATGTCTGCTTGGAACACCTTCATCATGAATCCAGTTGGTGAATCTCATAGCTTCCTTTCAGGATATAGTCTATTTTACTGTGGCTGGAGTAATGATCTACGAAACTTCTGAGTTACATGAGTTCTGCTCTACTGGTCATCCTTGTCAAGCACGATGCGTTGTCCTGCGAAATGTTCGACCTAGCAGTATGTTCATCATTGTGTTGGCACATATAGTTCCGGGAATTGTTTACTTGACCAAGCTGCGATGAACGGAAGGAATGAGGCCCGCATAAAAAAAATAGGGCAAGCAAGGTGCAACACATGGGTTTTCACACGTTTCCACACTCCAACTTTTGCCAAAGTCGGAGGTTAGTGGGTAGCCGATTCCGCGTGCTGAGCCTTGTTCAATTCCATCACATCTTCAACAATAAACTAGATTAAACTAGATCAATTCAAGCACCCGTGGCGTCAACAAAAACCGGAAGAAAACTCAGAAGCGATCCCCCTTTAGCTGTTTCCGGATCGTGAGGCTTCATGGACTGGCCCAAAAACTCCATCTAGGAATAGTGCGCAAGAGTGGACAGGGTCAAGGGTGGCTGTAGGG
>VSDK01017448.1:950015-965015 GCA_009767595.1 Symbiodinium kawagutii | reverse complement strand
CCTACACACACACATTGTTGGGAGAATCGTTCTCTTTCTGGTTGTGGTAATCCGTGTTTCTCAAGAATGCTGACTTCAAAGAGCAGGCTTCCTCACTGAGAAGAATTTGTTTCAGTGCGGACTTTGATGTCTACAGTGTTGTTGCTTCAGTAACTTGCTATACAGCTGTCATTCTAGTACTTGTTGCTTTGGAACTGAAGCAGAATCATGCAACATTCCTGCTTTCTTTTGACAATGAGATACTGGGCCATTAGAGACTGAGATGTGTGACAACATGTGACGAACATCTAAGCGCTAGGCAATTGGTCATGAAAGCATTCACTTCAGGGATTTGATGATTTGACCAGGGAAATTCACGGAATCTCCACATTCCATCGATTGACCATAACATAATCAACCATCTATCAACCATATATCAACCATCAATCAACCATCAATCAACCATGTGAACCATTCACCTTCACACCATCTGATCCTTTCAGATGGCCGTGCTGATCCCCCGCCAAGCCCATCTCTGAGCAAATGTAACTTTTGGTCAATCCGTGGGGAAGCGCAGGACGTCTCGAAACTACGCTCAGCAGTGCCAAAACCAGATCCAGGTAGCACATGGTAGCACTATGACTCAACATCTCGTTCCAGATCTCGAAACATCTTTGAACCATCTTAGATGATCTAAGATGAGAATTGTCTCTGTGGCATGCTGAAAAGTGACAGCAAGCTGTCTAACTCTAGTAGTCCTCCCACTTGATCTCTCCTTTCTTCAAGGCCTGCAGATGGTGACAGGCGAAGAGCCGAAGAAAAACCGTGAAACCGGGCCTTATTAATATCTGCATGCTGACAAACGATATCATGTCAGGCAGGCAAAAAGTAGGCTTTCAAAAAGGTAGTAGCCATTCAATCAACCATCACCAACCGTGGATAATGTGTCACCACTAAATTCACCATAGTTGATTCACCATTGTTAACTGGTACTTTAATGGTCAAAACCATAGTACCGCACCAAACTGTTTGATCTGCTGGTGGTTTCGTCTAGCTGCTGGAGATGAACATCAAACATCCTGTCATTCCTGGCTCAGCCCCACCAGCCTTTTTAGTAGTGGACATGGGCTTCTCCACGCCAAATGAACCCCATTTTGACATTCCAAGCTCACTGGCAGTTTCCCGGCTAAGAATGATCTCCAGACTCCAGATTCTCAGCTAAATCTGTGGTGCTTGTGAACCATGCAATACTGAACATTCCAGCCTAACATTCGTCCGTGCAGTCAACCCCCCCTCAGCAAGCACGAAAGTGCAGTGGTTATAGCACTGAAGAATGGTGATACCAATGGTTAATGGTAGTTCAACTGGATATGAATGGGTCAATGTCGTCAAGAATTAGCGGGTACCTACATTGGTTAGCTGGCTCATGGGAAACCAAGGACCAAGCCACGCTCATGGCGCTCTGGTCGAACCCGGCCCGGCCCCGCAATGCCTTTGTGAGAACCTCGTGGAAGTCTTCACGCGTGTAAATCTTGGTTTTCTCCTGCAGATGTAGGATGCATTGCATCATATTGTATCCATAAGCACAATTGAAATAAGCTTCAACCAGCAATACCAAGAATTGATTAATTCTTCTAGCATCTTCTAGCATAAATTTGAACAAGCCTCCAATCTGAACAAGCCAGTCCTTTGAGACTGTTCCCCGTATCTTTTAGCTGGTGCGTGCTGATGAGATGCTAGCACAGCTGCGAAATCGCGCGTCATTCAAGGGCTGCAACGGTGCCAGTTCCTGTAATCACCGTTGTCCGAAGAAAATCTCAAGTAACAATTGCCTCTGTCCAAGGTTCAACATTGACTCACCATGGATAATAACCAACGGTTAATGTTGATGAGCTGATTAGTACTGTCTACATAATGGTTTTCTGATTTTGCTATTGTTGATATATGACGTTATCCATGAATGATGGTATCCATGAATGATGGTATCCGCTAAACATCCAAGTTCATAGCCACTAGTAATAGGGAAATTCACCAGCTATGCTGGGTACAATGGGGTATTTTGTTCAGGGACAAAACCACATAGTAACCATAAATGGCTGATGGACATGCTAGCATGTTGTCTACTTGACATTGTCGAAGAGTAAGTGAAACAGTTCATGAAGTCACGACTGAACTGTCAATCTATTGAGCACGGCTGTATTGGAATGATTGCCAAGATATCATAAGATATCAAATATCTGTATAACATCAGGTCTCACCACTGACAAATCATCCGGCTCATGGCTTCAAAGCAACCAATCTCGTCCCATAGCCCCCAACACTCCCATGGGATAATTTTAATCCAGGTCACTCTCCCTAATAGCCGACAAAGTGGTTGATCACTGTACCCAATAAGTCGGGATGTACGAAGTGAAGGATAGAACTTGGAGGTCTCACAACAGCTGGGGCTAGGAAGAACCTCTAAGTCTGGAAAAATGTGAGCTGTTGTCATTGGACAAGTTTCAGTCTATGAGTTTTGAATGGCGCAATCCATCGGCTCAAATCGCGAAAGAAAGGAACAGCAAGAGACAAGAGGTGGTTGGTAATCCGTCAGATTTCCATGTATAAACATCCATTTATAAACATTTGCAAAAAGATAGTGTTTATCATTCAAATAAGCATCCATTTATACACCAGTATCAGCAACGTTTGCAAATGTTTAAAAATGGAAGTGGTTTATAAATAAACGAGAACAGGAAACGCGCAGCAAAAACAGTAGTGAAAAGTTCTTCGCTGTCGTTGCGCAGTCACCTTTCTTTCGAGAGCATCGAGCTACAGGTGTTTGAAAAGTGAGTAGGCACTGGCAATAGTAGACGTCGAGAAATAGGAAGAATGGCGCATCAGCGATCATCAAGAAATCTATATCTACTCATATGGCTGATTGGGCTTTTCCGAAAAAAAAAATGGTAGACATAGACCACTGAGCCAGGAAACCCCATTCCAAGAACACCCCTTCGCCAAACAAACTTTGAAGACCTGCAAAATGAAATCACCTTCGGTCGCTCCTCCTGCTTGTAGTCTTCAGGAACCTGCGAGCGAAGAGCCGTGGGGATCCCTAGGGTCACCCGGATGCGATGAATCAGGGGACTGGCAAGGCCCGAAAGGGGGTCTAGGGAAGCTGAAACCAGGACACGTCAATGATTTATATATACAGTATATATAAGATATATTCAATAATATTCATGGCTTGGGGCAGCACATGAATAATGAATATGTGGCTGTTGTTCGGGAGGAATGGTTGCCTCCAGCCTAGAGGCATGTGCCAGCCAAGCTTGCAACAGGTCTCGCACCCACAGTTCCATAGTCCACCGGATCCCACAGCACAAAATATCATGTGATACCCTGCCATATCGTACCAGCTACCATATACAAGCACTGGTCGGCGGTTTCAACCTCTATGAGAAATATGCGCAAGTCAACCAACCAATCATTTGTTGACCAACATGGGTTGGTTCTACTAGTCCGTCACCAAACCAATACTGAGCCAAACGGATTTGTTTTGCAACCACCAGCCAAGACATGTTTGAAGCAATCACCAAACTTTCTAATACCATCATGTTTGGTAGTTTTAATCTATCGTCTGCCATATGGCTGTGGGTCAGTTCACCCTTAGACTATTAACCATTGTTTGTAATCCCCCATGAAATTGGTTGGTGAATATTGACCCATAGCCATACATATAGCTGGTATATCCCAAATTATTGTTATTTACTATCCCCTACTATTAGTCATTAACCAGCTAGCTAATCAGTGGTTAGTTCATGACCCAGCTAGCCATAGCATCAAACCTTCGATCCCCAACGAATCCAGCGCCTCTTCGCTCCGGTCGGGTGCTTCCTTGGCTTCTTTCTGGGCCTAGCGACAAGTTGCGACAGGCGAGGGTTGGAGGCTGGCGCACCAGTAGAACAGCTGGGGATGGCGTGGAACAGCTGGGTCACTGGTTTTCCAAGGAAAAAATCGCATGATGCACATGTGGATGTTTCAGATATACACACATACCTGGGTGTTTGACTGATGTATACATAAGTTAATAGATTGAAACATATATCTTGATGTATAATTATGTATAATAAATATATATACATATATATATATTTGGATGATATCTCAAGAATATATAGTTGATTATAGTTGTACATATTTGTTTGTTTCAGATCGTTTCGAGAATGAGTGTACAAATGTAATGGACAATGACACGCATATCATCGTATATGTATACGTGCATGCAAATGTATGCAATGTGTCAGCGCCTACAAACCTAAGTCATCCTAAATCTATAAGTGGTGAAGGTGACCACTTTGCGTTGCCAGTCCGCAATAGTTAGCTCTGGCGCATCTTCAATCGGCACATCCTGGGGAAGTGAAGTCATAGGACTTTCACTGATGGACTTGCACTATCCTACGGGTTCCTAGCCCATCATTCATAAGGATGTAATAGGGGACCGCGAGAATGGATGGCTCATTACTATATTAAGATTGGATGATTTGGGGATACCCCTAGCTATTGAGAAACCACCATGAGCTCTCGGGATGGCCAATGCGCTTCATACTAATGCTAGTTGGTAGACCCAAGGATAGACCATCCTTAGAACAACTGTCTACATGGCTTGATGACCGCCCGTTGAGGTTTACGTCCCTGAGCGACTATCCAGAACTTCTGCGACCGAGGATATCCACAGGACAACCAAATGATATGAATCAACTGCACTACTAGCGATTGACAGATCTATTCCAAGGAGAACACCTTAAGGAGGGTTCGTAAGATAACCTCAAGACAAATTCACTAAAGATAACCTCTAAAAAGCAACCGCACTTGTCCAAGAATGGATGAACTGCAGAGGAATTTTCTTCACCCATGTGAGACACCTTTGTTCATGTTTGCAGACCAAGCCGTGCCACTCCGCCTCCATTCTTCTCTTCGCCTCCTCTTTTCGTGCCTGAAAATCTGGCGCCAAGTCAGCTTCCCCATCTGGGTGATTCCTTTTTGCATCACATTGGTGTTTCTCAAAATTGGAAACCCGAAAAATCGTCGGTTTATTGCCATAAATAATTGAGATTGGATGATAACCAAAACCACCAAATCAGTCTGGCTGAATTCTGGAATATTCCACCCACCCATTTCCATTGTGATTCAGCACTGGGCAGTTGAAAAATCCGACCACCTTGGACCATACACAGATCATGGAGGCAAATGGAAACCTAGAACCAACAAGAGATTTGGTGGTCAAATGTTTACAGATATAGCCGTTTACAGATATAGCCGCTTACAAATCAAAAAATGAACTGAACGTGGGTGCTCCCATCGATTTTCCTGTTCTGCGGAAACAACAAAGCATATCGACATATATCGACCCGTAAATATCGAATACATGAAATCTTGTCACTTTGTTGGGTCACCTGATGCTGATTTGGATGCTGGATTGCTTGGAAACCTGGTCTGCCAAGAATTTTGGACGTTGAGACTTTCCTCTGGAGCTGCTACCTAGCAACAGCTTCCCAAATCTCTCTCAAACTGTGGTACACAAAATTCAAGCACCAGGATCCGGGCAATAGAAAACGTCGTCACGTAAGAATTTTAGGGAGGCTTCCATTGGTTCATTTAAGCCGTTCAACACTGTCGACATTGCCTGGCACGCAACGTGACGTGCTCAAACGTTCTCAAAATTGGTGTCAGGTTCCACATAACTTTGAGCCATCGCTTGCAGCCATACAGCCCCACTTGGCAAATGCAACTGCTATTGTTGGTTCTTATCCTCTACGAACAACTATGGCTGGTGTTTCATCATGTGCCAGCCTCATGCAGTTCTTCATCACAGTGCCATCCTCATCAGTTGAACCATTGAAAAATATCCCCCCATCAGACAGCTACAGGTGGACCATCAGCTTCGGTATCAAAAATCTCCCAGCGAATCAAGTGGTACAGCTGCCCCACAGGAGCAGCTACGAGTTAGGAGAGTGGTGGTGGAAACCAGCCTGTGCCACGTGATGAATGGTGGATGCGAATGACAATGGCACGTGTTTTTGGAACAAAAATGCCGTTTGGAAATGCAGGTGTGGAGTAAATCAAATTCATAGTATCTTCATCATTAGGTCAATCATACTATGTAAACCAAACTATGTATAGTCAATCATCCTTAGGTTGCTGCTGATTGCTGGTGATTCTTTGTTCCCGACCAACGCTCGCCTTAGACCCCAGGTTCACCACCACTCGCAACACACTGCTCCACGCTGCGACCACTGCGACCCAAGGGACCCGAAGCCGTTGCTTCCGAGCTCGTTTCTCATCGATCTCCTGGCGCTGAACACCCGAAACTATATAAATGAACATGTGGTGTGCTATCTGCATCTATGCATGTGTGGACATAACATACATCTTATATATATATATATATGTACATGCATTAATTCATTGCACATGTATATGACATATCATTTGTTCAATGCATATAGGAGATCACCACCAACAACGGGGTCTCCCAGCAGCCGGTGCTGTCTTCGCAGCCCGCCTTCTGCTTCAGCAATCCAGTGGGCAGTCCGGTCTCCTGGTGACGGTAATTCTTCAGACTAATGGAGGATGCACTAATGACCTTCATGATCCAAAAATAGCTTGACCAGTCTGCACTAATGGAGGATGCATCTTCAGACTAATCCTTCATGTTGGAGATCAAAACCACAGACTTTGCAGACTAATGGAGGGTGACGATCCAAAAATAGAGGGTGATATTCAATGTTGGCTGGACCACTAAGAGATGGTGATCAAAAAAGCAAGAGTCATTTGCCAGAAAAACAAAAAATAGAAACGTCAATCGATAACGGGCAATCATATTGACATACAGATTTTTTGAGATGTCAACAGGGTGGTTGTCCATCGCTGGGAGACCCCACTGAGAAAGGATTCCCAAAATGCCTTTATTCTGACAACGACAAAAACACATTTTGGAGGAACACACATTTTGGAGGATACCTATCAACAACCCCGCATTCAATGATTCCAATGTTGAGCTTCCGTTGTGGCTCGTCTTCCCACGTTTCCCCCGCTTATGCTCGCTGGGAATCTGTTGGCAATCATCTCATGTGAACAAATCAAGGCCTCAAAGAAAAGGTGTGTTCTCTTTTGGATCGCTGAACTCAATCAAGGACATTTAACAAATGGCTGTGGGTCAAAACCCTGTACCCCTGGTTCCCCTATCATCAACCATTGTTTTCCCTTTATAATGGTTGGTGATTATACCTCAGTATTGGTTGGTTAATATTGACCCATAGCCAAATGACCCAGTATGATTGGTCTACGCAAGTTGGAAGTGCCGAAGTGCCAGAAGGAGAGTTTGCCTATCCAGGTCCAGAAGTACTGCTAGCATCTGCTGGACGATTTCAGGTCAGCTATTGCCCTCAACCAAAGAGAGCTGAGCAAAAAGTACTGACTGATCAAGTTTGCTCTACCCCATGCTATCAGAGTTGCTGGTTGAAAGCCATAGAGATCTTTTCTCTCTGGTCATTCTGATCAATGTGGGGTGCCATCCACTCCTGGAGGTATCAAGAAATGCTCTCAGCGTGCATGGCTTCAAAGAATGAGACCGGTCTGACAAGCGAAAGTAGACTTGATTGTGTGTTAGACCCGCATCTGGTGATGGTTGATTGTGTGTCAGAAAACATCAGAAAACCATGGTTGCAATTTTTGCATTGGGAGATTTGGATGGATTTGGTTTGGCCTATGCCACTTGCACACAAACACATCCCATGGTATGCCAATGCAATGAAACACCGACACTCGATGGACCTGAAGGGACGTAACCTTCTGCCCATGCGGTACGGCCGTGCCATGTGAGTATAGCCTACCGAGAAAGTCCAATAGCCACTAGAACAGACCACGGGACTGAGTTGGCAGGCATGGCAAGCACAGAACAGAGATACTACAAGATCGCAACATAGGCTGTTCCAACGTTGTTGGAAGCTTTGCTGGATTACGTTCAGCAAGTTCTGCACATGGGTGGATTGAATTAATCTTGATTCCAGGATGATAAAGAGTTGTGTGACGTGATCTTACCAAGTGATGGGAAAGCTTCAACGAAGCAACAAGCACAAAAGACTCACACCATCTCACACCTTTAGCACCAACACTCGATGGACCTGAAGGGATGTAACCTTCTGCCCATGCGGTACGGCCGTGCCATGTGAGTATAGCCTGCCGAGAAAGTCCAATAGCCACTAGAACAGACCACAGGACTGAGTTGGCAGGCATGGCCAGCAGAGTTGACTAGTAAAGAATCAGTCTAGTGGCATCATCATCATCATCATCATCATCATCATCATCATCATCATCATCATCATCATCATCATCATCATCACAATCATCACAATCATCACAACCATCACAACCATCACAACCATCACAACCATCACAACCATCACAACCATAGACATTTTCGAACCACATGGAAGAACCACGCTGCCGAGATCTCAATGGCAGCACACTACCCCGACCCAGCCGCCTTGGCGGGGGAAACAAAGGGGCAGTCGTTGCAGTACTTCATGTACTTGGCCTTGGACGACCCGGTGGTGATTCTCAGCTAGTTAACCACCCAACAACCATGGTTACTTGGATGTTTTTTCCATGGTCAGTAAATGATTAATAAGCCAAACTCTGGCTAATATGGCTGGTTAATGATCATTGATCATAGGAGACCATCAGCAATGACGAATAGGGGATATACCACCTATATGGCAACATTGGAAATTGGTTCATATGGCAGCTCGGCTCATAGCCAAACATCCAAAAACGGGGTAGGCCGGTAGGCCCCAACAGCTAGGCTAGTGACTGGTCATTTATGGGATGTTCATGAGGGGTAAACACAGGGACCCGCAGCCATAAACACGTTTTGGCCCAAAGGAATTTGGACAAAAGATGTGCTTGGGTAACATAGCCATACTTGAACCATCGCCTATCATTGCAGTATTTTACCCCAAAACATCCGCTGGTTGGTTGATCGTGGGATTCTCATCTCGTGCGCAGCGCACTTGTCCGCAAGCACTGGATATTGATGGATGCGATGCTTAATGATGGTGAACATTCATTGGTTGATAATGGCTAACAGTCGAGAACCCTTGTTGAATAGCTCATGGTAGCTGACAGTGGCCTGAGGGCAAATCATGATTGACGGATAACAGTGGCTACAGTGACAGAATCAACAATAAAGCATCACTAGTGAATTAACAATAGACCACTACTTGTTAAAGATTAACCACTAGTGGTTATCCGTGGCTACGGAATTAACAATAACCAATCATTGACCATGGCTGCCAGAAATCATTCATGGCAGTGGCCCACCATGGCTATAATCAAGAATGACCAACAATTGATGGCCGATGGTAGGAGATAATGACCAACAATACGTGGTTGGTGGTTGAACCACCCCTATGCAACCAACCATCCATTTGTTAATACTGTAATACTAAATAAGAAATGCTTGAAACCAGCCGAATAATGGTTGATAAGAGCTTGATGGTTGATCCTTGGGCAACCTCACATCCGTGTGCTTCTTCATGACCACTACTCGCGTAGAGCCGCAGCCATCGCACCAGCGCTCCTGCCGGGGGGAGGCAATTTGAAAGTGACTCACTTAGCTCCTTGAGAATTCTTCAGATAGACTCTGAATAGACTCTGCAAATTCAGTGACTCAAAGATACTGTTCAAATCCTTTTTGATTTTTAATCATCTGTGATTATGACTTCTTTGTGCTACCAATGTCAAGTCACTACTGAATACCAAGGAGGGGAGAGAAATTGGGCAAGTATGGCTTTGGAGGGATGCAATGACAATTTGAGGCGCTTGCCAGTGTGCAAGCCAAACAATATGCTTCTGGATCAAGGTCATTCCAATAGCCGGAAGCCTTCTTCAACCACAAATATATCGCGATAACTTCCGAACATAAAGCGTGATATTACGCAAGTGCATATCAACACATCTCATCTACCCAATAGCTGGCTAGGTATCCAGGTGTATGACCGGCTCCAATAGCTACAGCCAGGTGTGACCTTCAAAAGAAGGGATCCATGGGACCAGCATTCATTTCACTGTTTTGGTGAAAAACGTTCATGAAACATCCTTGTGATGCAACCCATCCTATTCTGAGGGTCAATGTGAAAGCACCAAAGTTCAAACGGAAACGATCTAAGTTTCTTTTCGCAGGGTCCGATCTTCTCCTCCTCCTCTTCAGTTTCGCTGAACCAAATGTCGGCATCGCGGTATGGCTCTGGTTCTTTCATTTTGGCCTCAGTCTAAAGGATATGAGCAAAGCAAAGCACTGACGTTTCGGCCTCTGGTGTTTTTCCACGCCATGGATGGTAGTCACAGGTATATCGCATACATAACCTCTTGCGGAGTGCTTGACGGTGTTCAACTGCATTTGTCAAACAACAGATTGGAAACATGCTACATGGTGAAAAGGATCATTGAAGGCCGAAGGCACAACCCTTTGGGCAGCAGTCAAAAAGCATCCTGTCCAGAGATTACTTCCATCAAGAATTTCAATCCTGCATGATGAAAAACAAACGATGCAGATTTGACGAGTGCGTTATCCATAATCAGATATAATCAGTATCGGAAGATTCAATCGAACGAATTCTCTTTTGTTGGAGACCCCAAATGAAGGCAACTCTCAAGTGATTTGTAGCAGAAAGCAAGCATGGTCATCACCCGAAAGGAATTACATAGCTTTCTTATTAAGAATGAAAATGAAATGTTCGCAAGCTTTGGGGGTACCCAGTTCTGGATAAACAACCTTCTACTACAGGTGCAATCCTATTCTTGCAATATCCAATATCCTTTTTTGATGCTGGTTAGTGGTTGTGGCCAGCTGTTGGAATATTCACAACTACCACTTTTCATGATGTTCGGTACATCCCTGTATATCCTTGATTGTTTGATCCGTACATCTGGGCATTGCCCCTCATCATCCGGGCATTTCCTATGAGCTGCTGCATGATATGCCCCACCAAATGCAGCCTGGGAACGATGAGGCGTAAACGATCATCGATGTTGTCCTCCTCCTCTTCCTGAGTCAGCTGGGGGGGGGCCCCTGATTTCGGCCCAGCGAAGCAAACACTCCCAGGTCAGGTCTTCCGGGCGCTTCCAGTGCACCAACCAGGTGATAAGCAGCGGTGATTGGACAGATTCCGTTCACATCATTCCAATTGCTAAGGGTGACACGAGGATATCATGTGGCGGTCGAACTCGTAAGAAGGAGGCACAAGCAATCCTTACTTCATGAACCAGGGAATTGGCCGACCATCACCTGCCTAATATGTGCATCTAGGTTCTTACAACTGTGGCTGGACAACCAAATGTTGCTGTAAAGACTAGGATCATCTCAACTTTACCTTGAACTGAAGCATGATTGACTAGTGATTCTAAACCAAGTATTGCTGGGCGGACACCAAAATATCGTTGCTTTGAAGTGCAGCGGAGAGCTTCTTAGTTAGAGTGGAGCAATGATCTGCCTTCACATCAGCATTCCACTCACAAAAAATGATCGAGTTTACAATCGTCATTCCACTCACTTAACCTCTGGTTACCTCACATGCGGAGCATTTGTGTCGTTTCCCGGAGCTGCGTTTCTGGCCTCTTGGTCGATGTAGCGACCATCGTCCTCCTGTGACCCCAGCGCAGCTCCGGTGGCGGTGGCCAGTGGCATGGGCACCCAGTATGTATAGTATGTCAGTATGTAGACAATTATGTAATATGATAGTTATAGTATTTCACAAGACAGAAATGATGGTTACTATAGTATTGCTATAGTATAATAATTGTCAATAAATGTACCCACAACATATTGACAATTGTTTTTCAAACTTTCTTAGCGACCATCATTAAGTTCATACCATTAAACCATAGGTAATTGAAAAGAAGTGTTATCATTATCAGTATCATTATATACAGGCTCATTCTTCTCAACAAATGACCACTTAATGTTGAATAATGTATTAACTATTGGAATTTAACCATCAATCATAATTCTTATGTTGGTTGGTGGTTTCAACCCCTTTAAATAATATTAGTCAACCACAGTCAACCAACCATTTGTCACTGATTAGTAGGAAAAACAACGATGTTTGAAACCACCAGCCAGGTAGTTGTTTAAATAATTAACCATTATGAACCATTAATTAACCATTAATTAGCAAACCATTAATTAACCCCTATATAATGGTTATGACATGTTAATGGTTATAACCCCTATATAACCTCCAGCCAGATAATCAAGTCACAGCTGTGCAAAGCTACGGCCGTCGTGGTCACCGCAGGTGTCCTTCTTCTCCGACTCGAAGAGCCACCGAGTGATGTACTTTGGGCCTCAACGATGGACGTTGCCAGGATCCAACATTGCGGTAATGTTGATGGGTAATATGTTATATTCGAAGTAAAAAGGCCTATCTTCAAGATAAGTGGATTCAGTTCAGCTCAGATGTGCTGAGCATCGATGGTTAATCATGATTATCCAATCGTAGTTCATCAGGGCTAATATAGCAATGATTAAACCAGATTAACTAGTTTGATTATCCTTGAAATGGTAAATCAATCATGTTCAATCTGGCAGGGGTTATATAATCTGGTTAGCATCATCCTTTCCATGTAATTAATGACACGGTTGATTCATTAATCATGGTTTTATCATATGGGAATCATATGGAAGAAAAATAACCCAAAGTGACGATATAAGGAGATGGTCAGGGCAACGGAGGACTTGACTCCGAAGGTGGATGATCACAAAGTGTTAGCTGTCTGTCTGAAGTTATCCACTAGTCAATCAATATAACCGTCTTGAAAGCGTGGTCGACCATCATTGAACAAGAAAAATAATTTAACAGTATCTTAGTAGAGCCTTGAAAA
This sequence comes from Symbiodinium kawagutii, assembly GCA_009767595.1. NCBI lineage: Eukaryota > Dinophyceae > Suessiales > Symbiodiniaceae > Symbiodinium > Symbiodinium kawagutii. Next base: position 952,112 of record VSDK01017448.1, on the reverse strand, counting down.
CCATTGTTAAGCCAATATCAAGCATCAGATAATAGTCCTTCACCTTCGAATACATAAATACATCCATACGTAAATACACACATGCGTACTTACGTACGCGTGTAGATGTGTGTGTGTGTACATCCATGCTCATCCAGAATGACTGCCGCTTTGTTGGTGATGAAGCAATTTGGCCCCTTCGAAACGGTTGTTGATGGCCAGTGGTGCTGCAAGGGGGCTGCTCATGATTAGCGATGGTCAACAATAGTCGACATCCATCGGCTGTCATGGCAATCGTATGGCGTTCCGATGGCTATCGATGATTTCTTTTGATGAATAGGTCCCAATCGCAACGAATTCACATCTGTCATGATGCTGGATTTCATATTGATGGTCCATGAATCTTTATCATTCATGATTGCATAATTACATACTATTGAATACTGTGCGTTCATATTGTGGTGGTTTCCGAAAATAGGGAACCCCCAATTTATGGATGGTTAATTTTATTAACTACTATCAATATCTATCAATGGTGAATATTTGATGATTTGAAGGGTTTCCGACTTCAGAAACACCCGTTGTGATGGTTGATGGCCTTCCTGCAGTGATTCATGCTTAATTACTCAAGACCTGCTGCTTTGCAGTTTGAGATCCCGGCATTCCGTCATGATGTACAGCACATACCTGAGCAACTCTGGCACTACGACCAATTGCTGGGTTACAAGCTGGGACATGGACGGCTGGGACCAGGGCACATTTGACTTTGCAGGAACACACCTATACTGGTTGCAGGTTGAACCACCCCGATGAAACATATTATATCGTCCATCAACCAAATGCCTGCGGGGCAAACCCTAAGGCTTGGGCGAACATGTTTAAAACCAGCAACCAGTATACTAGAACTGGACAGTTGTGCGAAGGCAAAATCTCATACGGGTAGCATGTGGTGTGCATATATACACAGTAGCTAGTAGAAAGAGCATTTGATGACACTGCGATCTAAAGTTGTGGATCAATGAGTATTTCAAAACTGATTGCCAATGACAAAACAAGATCAAAAAGGGTTGACTTAAAGTATCTCGTCATTCTCAATGGTTCCAACATCATTCTTGAAAGCTACCGAGTGCCTGGATCATTTGTTGATAGTGCAGTTGCCATCAATGCTGTTCTTTGAGGGATTGCCCGAAATCAGTCGACAATTAGCCGATCTGCCCCGAATCCCAAGGTGTGCGCGACTTATGATGGACTGCCAAACTACAAAACAGGTACAAATTGTACATCTTTGGCTCTGCCGCCTGGGCGGATATGCATATATCTATATCTCTTTTAGTTGTTGAAACTCTAAACACACATACATATATAACATATATATATACATATATATACACACAGTATATATATATACACATATACATAAATATACCATTGTGCATCAGTCAGTGCAGTGCGCAAACAAATGCATCGCATGCGAAACATTCCAGAAGTATATACTTTACCAAAAACCCCTCATCATCTTGATACGTTTCAGAATCCTGCCTGCACTGGCCAACACTGACCAAAGCTCCCCTGGAAAGGAAAATGATCATCAGCCGTAAAGAACAGGTTGTCAAACATCGTCTCCAGCAGGGTGCTCAGAATCATGATGGCATCAATGCCACTCCCAAGACCACCTACTGTTATACCAATAATTGTAGATTGAAATGAACAAACCACCCCCATCTTTACCATAAATGGCTTGTGACGCATCATGAGCCAAATCTCCCATTGTTCTGGTGAAGAGCCACTTGGGTCGAGATAAACAAACAGGGGACCCGCCAGGCACTGCCAGGCCCGGGTCGACCTCAAAACTTTTCGCCGCACTTTCTTCACTTCTTTGACTTCCTGAGGGCTTCCAACCCCCCATTGTCCCCTTGCGTCCTCTGTCCCGTTTGCAATATCTGTTTCAGAATGAGATCTAATCCAGCTGCACAGAGTTTTTGATGGTTGGTGATTAGTTACAGTACTATATAAATGTTAATCAACCTAGCATTCGATTGGGCACAATTAAACATGTCCAAAACCACAACCTGGATTTATCTGATGTCACGAAACGGTGACATCCAATACACATAGGGA
>VSDK01017448.1:898955-949979 GCA_009767595.1 Symbiodinium kawagutii | reverse complement strand
AGCAGGAATCAACTCATGGAAAAACGCTCACATGGTGTCCCAGCTCCGGGTCGCGCCAAAAATTGATGGAACTTCCCAAAAAATGGCTAGAGATCAAAACAATCAACCTCACAAATTGACACCTTTTGCACTGCATAAAGGCATGTAGATCCAACATGTATATGTACATATGCAGGTATGGATGTATGCATGCAAGTTTGTATGTATCATACATGTACATATGTACAAATTATACACACATGTACATGTAGCATATTAGAAAATCATGCCCTACCTCGAGGAGAACCATCTCTTATCAAGAGATCAATTGCCTTGCTGGCAGACAGCTGTTCAGAGCTGCAGTCAGCAGTAGTCTCACTGGGTGTCTGTCATGTCATGATTAGCTGGGACGGTATCGTCATGAGTCATACGAATCATACGATACCATATGGTACATATGGTACAAGTACCTGGTGTCCTGTGAAAGGGTATAGTGTTGGTGGTTCTATCCCAAAAATGCGTTCGTCAACCCGGTAACGAGATTAGATTGTTGGGTATTGACGTGTGTTGACACTGCAGTTCTTCTCCATCCTTCCCAGAAACGATGTGAAAATCGACCTGGAGAAGCCCATCCTTCCCAGAAATGATGTGAAAATCCACCTGGCAAGCCCTATAGAATTGCTTGGTGCTTCAAACCGCCAGTGTTTCCCAGGTCGATTTTCCCCCCAGAGGATTCACGGCCGCGAGACAATCTCCCAGTAGGATTCGCCCACATCCAACCACTTGGAATCTTCAAAGTCCTCCAAGTACGCAGGCAAATGGCCACCCCACGCAGCTTGAAGATGTTGAGCTACACATCTAAATAATACATGGGCATTAATTAATCAATGAGCTAAAACGCACACACACACACATTTATAGGAATTTCATATGATTCATTATTTTTTCAATCATATTTTCATGTATTCATGACTCATATGATACATACGCATAAAAATGCAAAATGCATTGAAATACAGGCACAATCATCACATTACATGACATTACATGACATTAAATGACATTACGTGACATTACATGACATTAAATGACATTACGTGACATTACATGACATTAAATGACATTACGTGACATTACATGACATTAAATGACATTACGTGACATTACATGACATTACATGACATTCCTTACATGACATTGCATGACATTGCATTGTATTCAATTCCATTGAATTGCACCCCACTACATTTCATTACGTTTCAATACATGTCATAGTCAAGTAATGAATTGGCGTACATTTGATCATTTATAATCATTTATAAATATATATATTACATAGTATGCAAATAGAGACAACAGAAACAATCCACCCAAAAGCAACGGAACAATGACAAGTGACATGTGCTAAACGCTTCGCTCACTGCCAGTACACCATGGCTTGACATGCCCGATCCCAGAGGATGCAGCTTTCGTTTCCGAAATGACTTTCCAAATGGCTTGCTTTCAACACATGGGTGTTTCTCAAATTAGGGGTGGCTACAAATCATCCAATATTATCTAGGCATTTAGAGTAATAACCCAACCATTGTCGGGGTCATATCTGATTTGGTGAACAATCTGCAGAACTAGGGGCATAAATCAACTGTTGAGTCTGGGTCCTCTTGAGGCCTCGAGGTCACAAAGGGAGAGTCCATTGGTGCCCGGTAGATTGAACCACCAGTGACGGAGTCATGTCCGAGAACTAACGGCTGGGCACCCAGTAGAGACTGGCTGAACTGAAGGAAGTTGTGGTCCCATGCGCTGTAAGTACCGCTTTTCTGAACATAGACGCATAAAATGTTCACTAAACATCACTAAGTAAGTGCCGTGTAAGATCATAAAAGTATATTTCACGGCATTCGGATTTTTCACCATCGATGAAATTCATTTGAAGCAACAGTTTAAAGCCTGCTGACCCTACGGACGGACCCAGTAGCAGCTCACTTTGGTCGAACAACAACCACACAGCACCACCACCACCACCACCACCACCACCACCACCATTACCACCAACAACAACAACAACAACAACAACAACAACAACAACAACAACAACCACTCACCCCCACAATCTTTCCTGCAACCATCAACCGCAAGCGCCGCGCGGCTGGACCGATCCAATCTCCTCCTCCAGAACCGTGTCTCCATGCACCACCAACTTCAACTGCCTGGCGACCCCCACTTGCCGGACGGTGATCAGGAGCTGATCGGCTCGAAGTTGGAAGTGCCGGGAAACGGTCATCCAACTGGTGGGGATGATAACCAGCAACATCAAAATCTGGTTATCTGGGAGGCCAGTCCTCTACCCCACACATACAGAATGGTTAACCTATGTTTGGAAATCCGATGAAATCAAATGATAAACATGTTTCTGGGAGGCCAGTCTTCTACTGTGGCAGTGAACATGTGCCAGTGGATAGGAATCATGAAAAGTAAGAGATGGAAATTGGAATGTGGCTGAGCACAATTGATTTTGGGAACATCCCCGAATGGAATTCCACCTTGAATTTGTACCTGACAAGTAGTCGACAAATCACACATTTGAGCCGCGGCCAGCTTGGAAACTTGTTCTTGTGAACCTGGAAACTTGTACCTATACCAGCTGGTCTTGTGGTGGTTCATTGTGACTACTGATGGTTCTGAATCAACCCAACAAACAACCAGTCATTAACCAACCATAACCAACCACATGATTCTTTCCAAGGTTTTAGAGCTCTTCGGGGGGATGACCAAATCATTGATAGCAGCGCAGCACGAGCCATGCCTCATGCTCAAGTGTGCTCTGATCTGTCGAGCTTCCACATCCTTTCGCAAAGGCACCTGGTTTCAGGCGCTCCCTGGCATCTGCTGGTCCTTCTGGTAATCCTGGTAGACATAGTTCTAGGTCAAAATGCAATCTGGTTGGAAAAACATAAGACAATCAGCCAACCCAAATATGGCGGGAAAAAGAAAATGTTCACAACCACGAACTAGACACAGCTTTAGGTCAAACAGCAATTCTCGTGAAGAACGTTCCCAAGATGTACCATCTGCTGCGATATCCTCTATTTTCACTTGGTGCTTTCCCCTCTGAACCGGTTCGTGCCACACCCTTCAGCAAGCTAGCTGATCAAGCAGGGTTTGGTTTTTAGAACCCTGTGACATCACCACGTTTGCTTCTTCTCGAGAACGACGACAACAACACGGGTGAACTAGAAACGGCTGGAAATGCCATGGGGTAGCCAAACCAGTCCATGCTCTGACATGAGTTCAAGCTGAACTTAGGGTTAAAATCAATATGAACCAGCCGCATCATGATCAACTGTTCTTGTCACTCGTGCCTTCTTCACACCTGCATGTTGCATGAGGCTTCGAGGCGACAACCCATGGATACCTGGATACCGATGGTCCAAGGATGTCCAAGGCAACTCCACCAGCACCTCCAGAAAGACAGCTTCTCTGAGTTGACCATCGTCATCTTTGTCACGGCCTAGGCCCCGGCGGGATGCCCTCAGGATGTGCAGGTCGCGTCACTGGTCCAAGCCATGGCAAAGCAAAGTCACTGGTTCCACTGGTTCCAAGGACTGGCGAATGAAAACGTTTCTGCTGCATCTGAATTTGCAAGGTGACATCGTTTGCAGATGCGACCCCTTGCTGCTCGCAATGTTTTGTGTCTTTAGTCTTTAGTGACTTTAGTGACATGGTGCTGGTGGGAAAAGAACAAGGAGATTCCCAATTTACAATACCCAGCGTGCTGGAAGTGTTTCATTTGTCAGGAGATGGGTGTATCCATGGCCAGGGGCACCCCCAGCGATCTACAAGTTTACAATCCTTAGCAGGTACAGCATTAAAGCATCAACTAGGAGTGCCTCCAGTGCTGGAAATAGCCATGTGGATCCATGTGGTAACTTCTTGGCAATAGAACGGCGCTTCTGTCTGATTTGTCAGATTGCTTGTTCACCTGCAATGACCGCATCTGCAATGTATCCGCATGTGTGGAGCTGCTTTGATATGCTTATTTCTATACAGATCGGCAAAGACCACATGGACTTTATCGTCAAAAAACATCTTATCTTTCGCGTCATTGTTGGACGCACATGGAGACACTGCAACAGTTTCATTTTGCATGTGTGGGAAACCCAGCATTCTTTGGGCAGCAGGGTGACAACATGAGCCCCTTGTCCCTGGGCTCTGGAACCATAGCTCCACCAATATCTTCCAAAGTCGTGCACCTGCGCAGAGCAGCCGTGTTTGGAACGTGGCAAAAGGAGCCCAGCCGCCCCTTCACTGCTTCAGAAAGATAAGCCATCAATCCAACATCGTTGGGGTGATCTCAAGTACCTTGGGCAGGAGCTAATGGTGGTCATTACCCAAGAATCTACCAGATTTATGATGGAAGTGCTGGCTTATGGTGCTAATGATGCGTGAAAACTGATTGATTCCGCTTCGGGATCCTTTGGCAAGGATCGTTCACCAAGTCTGGGGAATCTATGCAGATCCCAAAATTTGTGCTACCATTGCCTTTGCCATCCAACTGCTAAACAATAGCTGCTTGCCAGTAGACATTCACAACTGGCGCATCCTGAGCCAACCTTTCAGCCACCAACCTGAGCCAATGCTGAACAAGACAAAGCCCCAAGCCACCCCAAAGGAAGGACGGTACCTTGGAGGTGTCGGTGCGCTCAAGGAACTCATTCCACTCATCTTCCTGCTCGTACCTGAGGAAAGAAGCAGCTGTGGTAGGAGATCACCTGCTCGATCACCCCATGAGATGCTGGCTGAGCAAGAAACATGGCGGAGAAGGTCATGCATCATGGGCCGGAAATGGTGATTCCTGGTAGATACTGGCGTGTTAGCTAAGAATTACCAGCATGTGATACGCCCCGTGTATAGGGGTGCAGGGAGGCGGGAAGCTATAACAAGTCTTGGAGTGGACCTGCCATCACCTACCCACGCTTGTTACAGCAGGGTAATTCGATTCAACAAAATCACAAGCCGATGGTGTCAATGCGATCCAGCTGAGGTCCTCAACTGGTGAGCTACTGGTTCCCTGGTTGAGCTCCCGGTAGAGCCACAGCGCAGCTGAAGTCCCAGAGCTCACAGGCACGCGGGGATGCCACACTGGAAACATGCTGCTCAATGAGATGAGGACAACTCAAGTGACAAATCCAGTCAAATCCATAAATTGTGGCACACCGGAGGATCCAAACGATTTTTCTTGTGCAGAAACCAGCATATAAAATGTTCAGTGTACTTCACGTTTGCTCCTTAGGAATTATTCACCTTAACCAGCCAAGCTCTCATCTGGGCTCCCTAAATCTGATGATCACAACCCATCCCAGCTTCAGCTCATACACACCATGTGGCGAGATCACCCATCCCTGTACCCCCGTAACCGCACGGCGCACTGTGGCCGCAGTTGGGCCCCATGGGGCGCAAACATGGACCGCTTCAGCACAGGAGGTGGCCTGAGACGAGGCGAGAGTCACAGAGTCCATGCTAGGGTCTGTGCGAGGGGTTGGTACGGTTGGTGAGTATCAACATGTATCAACAATCATGCATATATATATATATAGTATACTATTAATCTTGTACAATTAATCAGTTATATTGATCAATCTATAATTAATTCATAGTTAGTTGTTGATCAATCACTTTTGGTCGCTGTAAAATACCCAGGCCGTGGTCAAGTTGATCACCGAAAATTGCGGCAAGAATAGTTGGAGGCATTTCTCAAACCAAAAGAAGGCATGAATGGCTTGATGGCCATGTCCCTACACAAGGCCCTCTTCACTACTCTCTCTTTCTCTCTCCATCAAATATCTCTTTACGGACTTTGAGCGCATCGCTGTTGTGTCAGAATTGAGATGCGTCCAACCCTCTCCATAAACACAGGGCCCCTTGAAATCTAAAGAAATTCCTTCTCTAATCCATACTTGAAGGAAAATCTTGGACCTTTCATGTCAAGAAGTTCCCAAATTATCCCAAATTCATAAACAGCATTCATTCAATGAAATCTTAAACTGAAGAGAGCCCAGGGGTTGCCATTGCTCCGAGCCACGAAACGCCCGCTTTCGTGTCGTTCACGTAGCCGCCCGTCATGGTTCCTGCAAGTTGCAGGGAGCAGGGAGTGGTGCGGAGTTGGATCATGTTGGCAACCGTGATCTACCCTGAGACTGAACATCCGAACAAAGATTGGTACAGTACAAGAGCATGTGAACAAGTGAATACAGGTGGATCATAAGTGACAATTGTTCGTACATTTCGTACAGTACTATATGCTGGTGAATGCATACAATTGAACACAAACACACACACACACACACACTAGGTAGTGGTGTGACTAATCTCATGATGTACGAACCCACAGTAGCAACCAATGCGAGCTGGATATGATCATCAACTATGGGGATACCAACAAATGGATTGGTGCATATGTGCAGCCAGAATCACCAAAAGACCTTGCCCCTCTTGTACAGTACAATAGCCCCAAACTGTTGGTCTTTCGAAGAAAAGGATGCACTATATAGCCACGGGCTTGTTAATAAACCAACCACTAGCCATGATATTGCTGAAAGAGATTGGTGTGAATGAAGAGCGTAATAACAAAAGATAGCCAACAATAATTTTGGGTCGTGCTTCAGTGCTCGTATCCCGGGTAAAACATGGAATTCTTCTAGCCCCAATTGATTAGTGTCACATCCATCCATGTACTTATTCCACCTTTGTTCATGCAAATACACTGCTTGTATATGTATTCATGTATGTATGTAACGCAATTTCTGATGTAACCCATTACAACTCATGGATGTAATGCATGTATGTCGCAACCTATATCTGTATGTACATATGTATCTACATATCTACAGACACCTTCCAAAATCTTCTAAGATATCTAGCTCTGGGGCACGGCTTGGAAAAAAACCAACCTGGCATTAGGCAGCGGCCCCACCCCCCAATCTGCCCTGCCTGAGAGACACGGCGTCCAAAGGCAGGATGTCAAGACTCGATTTATTGGTTGGATCCGGTTGGTTTCCTTAGTCGTCCTGTTTTTTTATGGCATGGTTGGGTAGAAGATACCTGTTGTGGACAGGCCTACGTAGAATTCTGTATAAAATAGTTGATGATTTCTGTGAATACAAAAAGCATAGCTTTATGTAGACATAGAATTCTGGATGACATAATTGATAATCTTTGGTTTATGAAAAAGGCATAGCTTCATCTAGCTTCCCAAGCAAACACATTCATTTGCTACCTAAGATAGACTGACCATTCCTTCACCTGACATGAGTTACTGTACTGGTTGTCAGCAACGAACTGCGGTCAACCTGCTGCCCTTTCCTGTCTCTCTGTTGGGTCGATTTGAGCCACCCTGAAAGCTGTCCACATCCATGATCAGACAGCGATGCCAGCCAAACCTGCCTCAACTATGTTCAGGGCTGGTGAAACAGGGCCTAGTTGAAGTGAAGCCACTAGCTGTAGATGAACGATCATGAACGATGATGAAGCATCAATGATGCAGCATCACTAATCATTATCAACCATCACCAACCATCCTAAATTACAATGCATCATCCTTGATCCTTCTTAAACGTCACCAAGCATCCTTGAAAGACGCGGTTGAAGATCTTCCCAGCGGGTATCAACCAGGTAGGTTGAGAAACTTCTAACCAAACATGGTTCAGGTGCTCAATAACTGCAGCAATGGGACCTGGGCGAAGTACAACCTGTGGATCCTCCGAGATCATTCAGCTCGATCGTCCAGTTGTTCATTCAGCTCGATCATCCAGTTGTTTTCAGCTTGATTGCAATTAGAAGGTGGTTAGTTGATACTAGTGTTGGTTGACGGGATCGAAACCAAGACAACCCGGCTAGGCCAATTTTCCAAGCCCAGCCCAGTCCGTTCTGTCGATACTCTTGTAGGTGATCTATCATTTCTAGGGGTTCGATAGTCATCATCATGAATGGCCACCATTAACCACTATCACTATCATCTAGTCCAAAGAACCATCTTTATCTTCCAAATCTACCCGCCATCAGCCATCCTCTCATTCAAAACCATCTTATGATGTTCTTCATTAACCACCACCAACCCTATCAACCACCACCAGCCCTAGCCATCATTCACCACTGGTGATCGTCGCTCCCACCTCAGATCGATCCGGCGGTGACACGATGCCCTGGACCAAGCTGGGAGGTGGCAATGGTGGCTCCTCCGGAATCACCTGGCGGTGCCCCTGTCCTCCATGGCTCCAGGGGAAAGCATGATGCGCTACTTGGTGCTTGTAACTGCCTCAACTGCCATGATTGATAGTGACTGGTTGGTGGTTTCAACCCCTATTTGGAAAATATTAGTCAACCAACTATTTGTTGATAGTTACGAGGGAAAATGAAAAATGTTTGAAACCAAAAACCGGGTGATCATTTCCGGTTGGTGGCTGGTTGCCCTCCCAAAAACATGCTTGTCGATCAACCAACTCTTTCAAAATGCTGGAGAAAATGAGACATGGTTGAAACTGCCCAATAAATGGTATAGGATGTGATGCTATGCAATATGAACAAACAGGTGACACAATGATGCGTGATGGGGAACCAGAAAAAAACTGATGAGGTTAGTCGCTTACCACTAGTAATTCTCAGCGGGTGTAATGATAATGGGCAAACGATGATGTTGACAAATCAAAGAAGAATTAAATTGACAAGGCAACAAGATTACCTGCCAATTGTCAATACTACAGCCATATCCAGTATCAAAAAGAAGAATTATAAATTAGGAATGCAGGGGAATGCAAGGAGCACACACATCAAAGTTTCTCATACTAACGCTGATTGTACTTAGAATCATGCCACATAGATGGTTGACCTAGCTTAGTGAAGTGGAATCTTCACTTGGGCAAGACATGACTCGGCAAGTTATATCCATCACGGAGTGGTGTGGGTACAACATGGTACAACTAGGCCATCACTATCCATCTCTCACTACGTCAATTCACTTGTCATCATGACAACCATGACACATTTGCGGGGAATTGTATTTCTCAATATTTTTTCTGGGAATGACAGTTAGTATGCTTCCAAAGATTGTCTGGACGGAATGACAAAGAAGCGGCGGTTTATCGATACCACATGTTGGTCGTTCATATGGGCTGCAGCATCGGCCTTTACTCTCGAAATGCATGCTGCAATCCTTCCGTTCTACATACCAAGAACGTTTGGTTGGTTATTTGTCCCCTATTACCAACCATACTTAGCCATCATTAACCACCAACAGCTCTGATTTGAAATCCCCGGCCCCGCGATCCGCACCGGCTCGGGCAAGATCTCTCGCATTGACTCCAAGTACTCTTCGAAGGGTAGAGGGCAGAAGGATATGGCCTGCACACCGCTTCACACCGCTTCACACCATGGCACGGCCTCCATTTCACACTCGCTGCCTGAGCAACAAGAGCATGCAGTATGGCTTAAACATAGGAAACCAAGCCAGAGCCGTCTAACGCAACCATTGGGTGCCATCAAAAACCACGCTTACTTTCAGAGAGAAACCGTGTTTGGGACCCGGGTGCCTTTGGAAACAATGATCAATGGTGCCAAAATGTCGGACTCATCCATGTTCGACCATAGCCATGACACACAAAGGTGGGGATCTTCAAGACATATCAAAACTATCCAATCTTCGAGACAGTTGTGTGGCCCTTGTCAATCCCACCTTGGTTCTTGGTCCCTTTGCATCCCCGTGATTTGTTACAGCTCGATGTGTGGTTACCACCCTCCTCGGAACCGCTCGCCGAACCGCTCCCCATCCAAAAGCCGGCCCCGAAGCTTCTTCCCAACCACCAGTCAAACAATTCACCAACCAGTATGAACCAGTATGAACCAGTCAAACATGTGCATTTACCAACCAGTATGAACCAGTAAGCATCATGATCAACCTTGATCATCATCAATCATCCATGAACAGAACTATCATTGATCAGTAGCAGTATGCTGTAGTTATCCGTTGTGACCAGCCATCATTGACCCCACCTTGATCTCGGTGGGCGCTTGCCAGTCCTGCGGCGTCCGGCAGGACAATATGTTGATGACTAGTAACTAGTGCTTGATTGTGGTTTGTCGTGCTTGGTTCCTAGTTGATCATTGTCAATTGATGCTAAGTCTGCTGATCATTGTCAATTGATGCTAAGTCTGCTGATCATTGTCAATTGATGCTAAGTCTGCTGATCATTGTCAATTGATGCTAAGTCTGCTGATCATTGTCAATTAATGCAATGCTAAGTCTGCCAAGTGATGATTGATAAATAGTCGATCCCCAGTAACCCACTGCAATACCTGTCTGCGGCTCGCCAGCCCAACAGTCCCGGGCTTGAAGACAAGAACCGCAAGATGTAACCGGAACACGCGCGAGGGTGCAAAGACCACACATGTTCACATGAACGTGGCTATGGGTCAATATTAAGCATTAAAAATAGGGGATAACAACCAACCAATCATAGGGAAACCAATGGTTAATGATACGGAAACCAGGGGTACAGGGTTTTGATCCACTACCATATGCGTCTATGTCTGATAGTTACCCTCCACCATTCCAAAATCACCACTATCGGGAGGTTTGAACCACCAGCTTTTGGAGGTATCATCGACATGCCCGAATCAACAGACAACAACTCCACCTCGGTTTTCAACCATGATACTCATCGTATGAACCATCAACCCTCATCAACTCTTATCACAGAGTATTAAACTACTATCCAAGCTTTATGATGAAGTGATTAGTCATCATTTATCCTTGCTATGCACCGTTCCCACACGTTGTCCAGGTCGGATTCCCAGTGGCCCTCCTCCATCATGGGTTCGTAATCGCTGGCCGTTAGATCAATGGGCTCAGGAGGAGGACCTGGCCATCGGCACATCGCTAAGATTCCAAAAACGAAGTGCCAGTAGTAGCAGTTGCAGTAGCAGTAGCAGTAGCAGCAGTAGGAGGCTAGTAGAGTACTAGGAGTAGGAGTGGTAATTGTAGTAGTAGTAGAAGTAGTAGCAGCCGAAGTAGCAATAGAAGTAGTTGTTGTAGCAGTAGAAAAAGTAGATAAATATGAAGATTAAGATATGTATCATTCAGCATGATGAAGTGTAGACGCAGTCAACATCCGCCGCTAAAGGTTACAGTACAGAAAGACACTTCGGAAATCAACCACTCAGGAGATCACTCAGGAGATCAATTGTAGAGAATCAGAGAGTGCATGCCTTCGGTGAAATGGATCATGATGCCTTTCTTCAACCTATCTCCACAAACAAAACAACTAATGATAGGTTAATCATCATAATCATCGGTGTCCTCAACACCAGAAAAACCTGAGGCCAAAATAGGCCAAATGGTTTGTCATCTGCGTTTAGGATGTACCTTGCTGCAGGGTTGTAGCTGTTTCCAGCCACATAAACTTCTCAAATCAGGGCTCCGAAATGGGACCCACCAGCGCGGGGGGATGCACCCGCTTGGCGTACGACTGTAGTCATTTCTGTGTTGAAGGATGTAGATTTTACAGTGCCAAAGGATGGGAAGCATTGACAAAAAGGAAGTCATGTTGCTGTTTTTTCAGTGAGTCATTGCTGGCCACATGTTTCTCGTTTCTATGTCATCATGGATGATCATCCTTGCAACATTCCAACTACCTGAAATGGCCCAAAACCTTGAGAGGCTGCAGGGTTCTTGTAATTGTCTCCATGTTCAAACAAAAAATAGGTGTCCCGTATTGTGCCGTTATTGACTTCACTATCGGCAGTTTGCTCACTATCAAATAGTTGTTCGCTGTGGCCGACTGTTGTCTCTTAGAGCTTCACCATGGCAATCGCGGTAAAGAAATCTGTTTTACAGATCTGCGCCAACTCATTGCTGCTTACAATCCTTGAATGGTTTACCCAAAATTGGTAGTTATTGGCTTTATCAGAACATTCCTTGGTGTTCCTACAACAAGTTGGCTGCAAACGGTACAGGTATGTACACGTCTTACGTTTATTCTGAGTCCTGATTGGTGTTGGGACACCTAAGATTGCTGTTTAGTGATCACGGGTTCCCCGAAAAACCTCTACAACATCTTCTGTTGCCCGAGTGTGGCCGAGGAGGTGACTTTGTTGGTCCCATTTGTGGTGACAATCAGTATTGACCCATGACGAACGTGGTTGATTGTGCTTGGTGATCACAGCCCACTAATCCACTATGAGCCACCAATCACCCAATTATATGAATCGGTAATCATTCACCTTTGATAACAATAATTAATCATGATGGACAGCCATCAACAATCATCTACCATTGACCAAACATGATTGCCCAACATTAATCAATCCTTAACCAATCCTTTCCCAGCATAAATCAGCTTTGGCCACTGTTCCCCATGCTTGACCACACGCGGCACCTTTGGGTCGACGATTGGCCTCCTTGGCGTTTTGAGCTGCAGCCTGTCAACGTTTTTCACGGCATGTGACGTGCCCCCAGCTGTGACAGTAGAGTGAATAAGCAAGAAAAAACATGGCATGTTGGCCATTCATTACAGTTGCCATGACTAAGAATAAGCAACTAACAGTGCAAACTGTTCGTCGCAATAGCTTTCAGTATTTGCTAAGAGCTGTTAGTTTTAGTTACTTTAGTCATGACTATTGTGACTATAGTTTACATTCCTATAACTAACTATATGTCAATGATATTAGTATGGTATATAAAAGTCAGTTATAGTGAACAAGACACAGCAAGCATTGTTAGCATATGTAGTGTTAATCCCGGTTTCAACATTATCAGCTATGTTGGCCAAGGGAAAAACTCACTCATATGGCTCATAATGACCGATGAATCTACTATACCATGGCACGGAAAGGAACTCATCTGCGCACACCAAAAAAACTGATCTGCGCACACCAAACAAAACTCATCTGCGCACACCAAAAGACTCATCTGCGCACACCAGTTGAGGGCAACATTCACCATTTAGGGTTAACATTGGGGACAGGGGACATGGGGACATGGGGTTTAGGGGGGATGGGGGCATGGGGGCATGGGGTCTTTCTATAGAAGGGCAGCCGGGCATGTCCTTAATTATCCATTCACCATTTGGGGTTAACATTGGGGACAGGGGACATGGGTACATGGGGTTTAGGGTGGGGGCATGGGGACATGGGGTCTCTCTATGGAGAGGCAGCATGTACTCAAAGTACCACGCCTGCCACACAAAGTCACAATGGCAAGAAATCTGACCATCATCTGACGTTCCATTTGCATTAAGGAAAGCATGTGGAAGACGAGCGAATGTGCTTAAAGTACCACACCTGCCAGACAAAGTCACAATGCCAAGACATCTGGCCATCAGCTGATGTTCCATGTACAGTGCGGAAAGCACATGCAGGATGACTACATGCACTCAAAGTGCCCCCCCTGCCACAACCGAAGGCCGCGTGCACAGATGAGTCGTTTTCCGCGTGCACAGATGAGTCGTTTTCCGCGTGCACAGACGAGTCCCTTTCCCCATGGCACCCTAATTCAGGGTACCAGTCTACTGTGGATATCCCCTGCTAAAGATGCTAGAACAGTGCCATAAACAGTGCTTGGCAATGGTATATTTGATGGGCAATTGCGGTGCAATTGATCTCGCAAGGGTGGCCAACAATGGATAAAATATCATGCCCAATGCTGGTTGTGATTCTTTGGAATTAGTTCTTCAACAATCTGGTTAGGAAGTATTCATGAGCAACAGCTACAGTACTTCCCACCAGTTGGATATGACCATAGGTAGGGGACTAACATGGCATAACTTTTGGGGGCTTCTTAAAATAAGTAATAAACCGTCCATTTTGGGGTACCCTTATGGCTTGAGAAACTACCGTATATATCAGTTGTTTAAGCCTTATTGTTGGTTGTCAGTTCCTATTATTGACCATAATAAACCTATTACAGATTGTTGGTTGTTATTATTTCCTATTGTTGTTTTTTTTAGATGTGTATTAACCATAATAAACCGCTTTTGAGAAGCACCCATTTGACAAACAACTCCTACATTCACCCATTGGCGGTCCAAGTCAGCAGCCTCATCGTTGACGAGCCCATCAATGCTTCGGGGACCCATGGACAAGAGATGTTTGTTCGTTGTCGTTGTTTGTTGTTGAAAGCACATGGGTATTTCTCAAAAGAGGGGTTGCCCATGGTTCCCCCCCAATCATCCAATCTTAACCATAATTATTACTGTAGGTAATATACCAACCATTTTAGGGGTCGCCTATTTTAAGATCTGAGACCACAGGCATGTTGGATGACTCGAACAAAAATTATGGTCTTTTGTTGATTTGAACTGTCGGCAACATCTGCCGAGGCTCGAATTCTGAGACTCCTCAAAGTCGCTTCAAATGGTGAGTGCCCAAACCAGACCGGTCAGTTGATGTCATGCAACGGTAGACACGCTGCGCTGTGATGTCCACCTCCAACATGTTGATAGCCGCGCAAGCACCGAAATGACAGTGACTTGAATGGCGACTGAGCGCACTCCTTTCTAATCTTTCTGTTCCGGAAGAGGTATGGATAGTTGTCCCAACCTACACATCTTGTTGATATGCTTTTGATTGACAATTATGGGACGGTCACCTCGGCCAGGACTACACAGTTCTCCTTGGCGTATGAGACTGGACACATCTCCAAGCAGTGGTCGAATGCCGTGTCATCCCCTGACGCTGGCTCAAGACTTGGGGATTACAGTACCACAACTTTGATAATAAGGACCAAAATGATCCTCATGGCAGGAAGAAAACCTCACTTTGAATAATATCCTCTATTGGCTGTGGGTCAAAACCCTGTACCCCTGGTTCCCCTATCATCAACCATTGTTTTCCCTATCGTTGTTGGTTAATATTGACCCATAGCCTATTCAATCTCACAACACCTAGTGAATCGTTTCCAGGCTGCGGAACCCAGTTTCTCCAGCCGCGCCGCAGGCCTTCCTTTGCCGGCGCCGTCGTTCCTGCTCTCTCTGACGTTCTTCCTTACAGGTCAGCTGCAGCCGGCGAAGCTGGCATGTCTGGTGTGGAGTCATGGTGATCCAACATGGAAGGGGTGATCCAATTGTATCCAAGGGGTTGTCATATACATGTTTGGACAATCCCTTTCATGGTGGCATATTGTATCGAATTGTATCCAAGTCTGATTCTGTGGCGACCATGAAAGGGGCTGTCCACGAAAGGTGTACACTTGAATTGGGACCGGACCAACTGGTTGGTGGTTTCAACTCCAACCAAACTGCAACCAAGAGAATCATTGAACTGCAAATGATTCCAAGGAAAATTCACTGCCAGGTGAACCATTAACATGCTCACATCATAGTAAATGTCAACGTATCTCAGCTGGTGCTCGGACTTGTTTCCGCCTCTGGTGACATCGTACAGCTCTCTGTGCCTACCCAGCAGGGTATGGATTAAAATTTTGCTGTGCAACCTGAACAAAAGTACTGGTGGATCCATATCAATAAACCATCCCCAGTTTCCTATGGTGATTGATCCCCAAAAAATGGGTGGTTTATTGACCCATGGATCCAACATGACCCAAAAAGTACCCCCAAACCCAAAAACTTCGCTGGGTTGATGACTTGCTGGGACCGACAATCCAGCTGACACCCACCACTGAAAACACATGAAAACACCATTATGATTAGCTACGACATGCCACGACATGCCAAGACTATCAATGTTGAACAATTCGTTAGGCTCAACCATCGAAACAAACGGGGAAGCCGCCTCAAACGGCTTGTGGCTTGGTATGTGACGCTTTTCTAACTATGTGCTTGTCAGAAATTGATACACATTGATACTTACTCATGGTTCACAGTGGTCTTCAATCATGACTACTTGACGCTTGATCATGGCTATACCATCTTTGGACCTCCCGTCTCTGCCAAGTTTCTTCCATCTCACGCGTATGTTCGTTGTGCCTCACAGAGATGTGAACCAAAGAGCAACCACCAGAAATCCCAGAACACAGTGGCCCTTGAGTTGGTTGAGTTGGTACCTGCAAGTGCCTACAATGATGAATGAAAACATCTATAATCCATTGATTCACTTTGGTGAAAATTGTGTTGATCCATGTTGATCCACTATTGTCATCAACGACCACTGATATTCGAAAATCATGAGAAGACAACCAACATTAGATTGATAATAGGATTTTCCCACATGGGCGACTACATGATTCCAAATCGACTGAAAAACATGAACCTTGACAGCAAGCAACCAACTATGTGTATGAAATGGATCATCTGATCGGGTACCTGAAAATCCAGGACGGAGAATGATCTCTTACACATGGGTGTTTCTCGAAATAGGGGTACCCCCCAAAATCATTCAACATCAACCATTTTAACGTAACAACTTAACCTGCCATTTTGGGGGTACCCCCATTTCAGGAAACCACCACATAGTAGTTCTTTAATCCTTATTGTTGGTTGTTATTCCCTGTGATTGAAATCTATTCTTGCAACACAATAAACCACCCATGGCTTAGGACACGACCATATGGTTCAACATATCAGTCCAACTGGGTTGGAAAGGCCAGGCTGTGGCATCTTGTTGGTTGTTCTTGCTGGAACGACGAAGCTCCTTCGTAACTATCCATATGCCAATGTGCAAATATTTGTTGGTGGTAAAGAAGCAAAATGGATGGTTGAACCGGTAGTATATGGGGCTAATTATCCACGTCCACGACCTAAACTGTTTGGTTCATGCTCAACCTGGTATAAGCGAAAGGAGCCATTGCATTTGCTGTAACCACACTGCTTGCAGGGCTGACCTATGAACTTTGGACGGTTCCAAGTCCTCAGCTACTCACAGCAAGACCACAATGGCTATCCATCAGGCGGGCTCATGTAAGAACCAACATGATATATCAATTCTCTGCTAGTCTAGTAGTTGTTTCAGTACTTGTCATCTATCGGTGTTTGACCAATGGCCATCTTTCCATATCATCCACTGTCATTGATTTGCATCGAACTTCAACTCTCTCGCACGATGGTTTCCTCTTGGTAAGACTTGAGGATGAGACCAAAAACTAGAAAAAAAACTTGCATGAAACAAATCAATCAAAAACCCAGCTAAAAGGACACTCATTGGAAAATCAAGAGATCCAAAGCCGTATGGCCTGAGAGTCAAAGCAGTGAGGACAACCGCATTGGTGAACATGTGGTTCATAGTTGGATCATGATCCGGTAAGCTCAGGTTCTGATTACCCAAGTGAAGATAAGGAGCCAACGCCCATGAGGGAGCAAAGTGACCAACCAAGTTGCTCGCTTTTTGAGAGATCTGTTCAAGATATTATAGATGGTCTTTAGAGATCACAAATGTAAAAAGAGAGAGAGAGAGAGAAAGATATGAATAGAGAGAGGAAACAAACATGAAACTGAGTTGCCATTTGTATAGTCCATAGGATATAGGTACCTTCCCCGACACCATATCGAAGGGAGGATCAACCATGATCAATGAATATTAATATTCAGGGCCTGTGTGCTGCCTGTTTCTGGCGGAAGATTTGAGTCACTACTTATTTGTGTTTTGTTCACAACATATGTACGCTGCATGTTTGTGTAATGTGCATGTGTATATGCGATACAATGCGGTACAAGGCGATAATTATACTGTAAACTTACACACAATTCGAAATGTGTCTCAACAAATCTTGGAATCACTTGAACGACACACAAAATCACTTGCTTTTCACTTCTATCAAATCCCCAATGTCACTGGAACCACGCCATTGCAGTGCCACTGCCGCCTTTGAAATGTCTCGATCGCCAGTTGCTGAAGCTCCATGTAGGTCTGGCGAGCGGAATGGTGTCCCCATTGTAGGTCACCAACAAGCGGCAACTTAATAAATATAATATAACCAACTATTTATTTGGTATTAGTTTTTAATAGTTGGTTGTTAGTTGTTAGTAAGAATTGTGAAGAAAAGAACTAGAGATCATGTTGATCCGCAGGTGGGCAAAAACTGGACAACCGCAAAACCAACTGCTGGGCTTGAAATCAATCATCATTGCTTGCCATCTGTGTCGGTGGTTGGTTCCAGGGCTTGACAGGAAAGACATGTTTTTCTCCCGTGCTCAATCCTTGGGACATGGACCAAGCAACGTGATTGTCTTGAGATCTTCAGCTATCCTTCCCATGGGTGAGTCGTTCGTGATGGAGTGTGTTAGACAACCAATTGCTCTTGATCCAAGTAATCATCTGAGAAGCAAGTAATGAAACAAGTAAATCCAACAAATACACAATTACAACCAAAATTACTGACCAAGAACCCAAGCGGCCAAGTAAGCAACAATGTAGCCAGTAAACACCCACTTGATACCACCTGTCTTAATCTTACCAATTCCTGTTCAACCTCTCCCAATTTGGAGTAAGCAACCAACCAACTGACAAACCCACCAACCAACCAGTCCACCCACCCATGAACCAACCAACCAACCTACCAAACTAGGTGAGCATTTCCGCTCCCAGCCGCTAAGCCGCCTTGGCAAGGCCCTCCACGGCCATATCCGCAATGGGCTTAGTGCAGTGGCTGCGAGTATGGCAGCGCATAGTTGGTTCGTTGGTTGATGGGTGGCTTGGTTAGTTGGTTGCTTGGTCTTGGTTGGTTGCTTGGTCTTGCTTGGTTGCTTGGTTGGTTTGGTATATGACAGCAGCTGAATAGAATGGATCGATGTAGAAGCAGGTTTTATATTACTTAGCTTGGTTTTGTTCATTCACTTCGCTAGTCGTTGCTGATCGTTCACCTTTTTACGGGCAGCATATCCTAATGATTCTATTTGGCTATCCGAAATGGCTGTGGGTCAAAACCCTGTACCCCTGCTTCCTGTTAGGCGACCGCACTGTCATCTGAGACATGCCGGCACATTGGCAGCATGTAACAGACTGTTTCTCTCTGAATGTCTGAGAACGCAGAACCAACAAATGCCAGGGTGAACCGTCATTCAGCACTGTATTCCACATTATTGTTGTTTGTTGTCTAAATGGTATTGATGGTTAATATTGAGCCATACCCAAAGCAGTCACTACAACTACTTATGAAACGATACACAAAAAAGTGCAAACCAAAAGGTCTTGTCCATAAATGTGGTTCCCTCAAGAAAAAAACCGCTGTTTTGAGGCGGTATTCCTCTCAACAGTGGCTGTTTCAGATGGATATGCATAAAAATGGGCTCATTGAACCAATGGCTGGTTCACAAATAATGGCTCATTTAACCATGCCAATGGCTGGTTTTAATGGTTCAGTGAACCATTGATTCATGATGAGCCAATGGCTGGTCAAACCGACAGCCAGAACCAATGGCTAGCCCCGAAAAAAGCTATGGAGATAGCCCTTCACCTGAGTTTCCGCACTGGTCCCGGCGTCTCCTCCACTTCACCGGGTTTGGGCTTGGATTTGGCCCGTGCCTTTGCTGACGCTGGATGGTGTGCGATGATTACGGGTGTTTAATGATGATGGCTAGGTCAATAGCCATTACACACCACAGATGGTGGCTAGGTCAATAGCCATTACACACCACAATTAACCATCATTGATTGACCAGCATTACTAGTTGTACAATGATTACACCATTAACTACTACTAGCGGTCAATCATGGCTACTACAATGTTAATACTGGTCTGTCACGTCTACTAATTAATGCTAGCAAATGGCTAATGATGGTTGAGAATGATTGTACACACTGGTCGATAAGATGGCTAGTGAAAGCTGACGATGGCTTCATCATGGCTGAGATGACGTCTGATGCTTCATGATACGAATGTTGATGTTGATGATGATGATGATGATGATGATGATGATGATGATGATGATGATGCTGAGGAGGATGAGGATGAGGATGAGGATGAGGATGATGATGATGATGATGATGATGATGATGATGATGATGATGGTCATGATGATGATGATGGTGATGGTGATGATGATGATGATGAGGAGGAGGAGGATGATGATGAGGAGGAGGATGACGATGATGGTGATGATGATGATGATGATGATGATCATGATCATGATGACGATGATGATGATGATGGTGGTGATGGTGATGATGATGATGATGAGGAGGAGGAGGATGATGATGAGGAGGAGGATGACGATGATGGGGATGATGATGATGATGATGATGATGGTGATGGTGATGATGATGATGATGAGGAGGAGGAGGATGATGATGAGGAGGAGGATGACGATGATGGGGATGATGATGATGATGATGATGATGGTGATGGTGATGATGATGATGATGAGGAGGAGGAGGATGATGATGAGGAGGAGGATGACGATGATGGGGATGATGATGATGATGATGATGATGGTGATGGTGATGATGATGATGATGAGGAGGAGGAGGATGATGATGAGGAGGAGGATGACGATGATGGGGATGATGATGATGATGATGATGATGATGCTGGTGGTGGTGGTGATGGCTGAATGTATGCAAGCATAGAAAGAATCATGGGGGACGGAACCTTGACAGCAGTACTGAAGGATGTACCCAACATACCAATAGCAAAGAAAGCAACCACAAGTTTACCACAGCTATCCACAGCTAGTGATGTCCCTTCAAGCATGGGTGGTTGCTGGGTATCTCACCACGGGTATGTCTCCGTTGTCACGGTGGATCTGAGGTGCCCAGGCTGATCCAACAGCTGCCAGCTACAACCAGCAGCTGTGAACCATTGATGGGCCAGTCAGAACCAGTAATTTTCCATGAATCATGAAATCACCCATTAATATCATGAATCATGATGGGCCAGTCAGAATCAATCAATAAATAACCATGAATCATGAATCACCCATTGTGTAATTGCCCATAAATCATGAATCACCCATTGTGTAATTGCCATTAATTACCCATAAATCATGAATCACCCATTACTATCCATAAATCACCCACAAATTGACCATGATCCCACCCATGAATATCCATAAAGCATTAGTCAACCACAAATCCTCCATTGATTCGCCAAGATTATCCATTGGTGAACTATCATGGCAATGGAAATTCCGCCATTTCTTATGAAAACCTTGGGAAATCATCCATTGAACTGGTAGATTCTCCAGCCAGCCATGTGAGTTCACCACAGGGTAACCCTTAGATTGAATCAATTAACCATTGAAATCATGAATCAACCATTGGTCATCGTTAATAGACCAACAATCAACCATTAATCAACCATGAATCATTGATCATGAATCAACCATTAATTTATTGATTATTAAACCGCAATCAACCATTCATTAATTAGATTAATCATTGAAATCAACCATTAATCAACCATCAATCAACCATTAATCAACCATTAATCAACCATTAATCAACCATTAATCACACACAATTAACAAGAATTAACCATCGAAATCAAATGAATCAACCATTAAATCATTAGATCCTAAATCAACCATTCATCAACCATTCATCAACCATGAATCAACCATGAATCAACCATGAATCAACCATTAATCAACCATTAATCAACCATTCATCAACCATTAAATCATTAGATCCTGAATCAACCATTAATCAACCACCATTAACATCAATTAACCATCGAAATCAAATGAATCAACCATTAAATCATTAGATCCTGAATCAACCATTAATCACACACGATTAACATCAATTACCCATGGAAATCAAATGAATCAACCATTAAATCATTAGATCATGAATCAACCATTAATCAACATCAATTAACCACAATTAACCATTGAATCCACCGTTGCATCCACCTGCCGTGGCCCGCCTTGGCTGCCGCTTGTTGCGCTTCCCTGGCCGCATCGATGGCCGCTTGGATCTCCGGATCCACCTGACGCCGTGGTGAGACGTGGCTAGGGATAGGTAGTTGTGGGTAGTAGTGATAATACTCAGGATCCCTCGCGGAACCGCAATGAGAATGGAAATGGAAGTAATGATAATATGGGTGTTTCCCAAAACAGGGGACCCAAAAAATGGATGGTTTATTGCTATAAATGGTTAATAAACGATGATTTAGGGGTACCCCTATTTTGAGAAACACCCACATATGCAATCTATGGTGAACCACAACTAGCAACTATGGTAATAGTGGTTAATTGATCAATTATGGTTAATCATGGTTGATAGTGGTTATGTAATAATAGGGGATAATCACCAACAATGGTTACATGGTGGTTTTACCCATAAAAAAAGTGATTTTAGCTTCCAGGTTCGCTTGCGAGAGGGCAACAGTTAATGAGTTACCTATGGCTACATGGGGGTGAGTGAGGATTCTTTCAACAAAAGATCCTTCATGGTGATGGTTTGGAACGGTTAATGCTACGTCAGGAATGGTTAGTGATGGACACTTGATGGTTCAATGATAGTTACCCGGGGTTACTGACGGTTAGAGTTCAGAGTGGTTACTGATGTTTGGGACTGGTTCATAGCTTAACGATCGTTAGTGATGGATTGTTGTTACTGTGGAATCTGTGTCAAAAATGATCGAGAATCCACAACAGGAACAGCTCATGCCAATGATGATTGATCAACATGCGGATCGTCAACCAAAAAGTGGGATAAATCCTGGTTCATCATGGTTAATTGATGATTAAGAATGATTAAAATTGTGGCATAGGGCTGATCTGATCAACCATGATGGGCTGATCCAACAAGTTTGCAGCCCAGAAAATGGCACTTTCCAAACAAATTTATCTTGGCGCAGAGACATCGCATCAATTCGCAGTGTTCACGAGTTTCCAGAAACTCAAATCGGATGCGTTACTGTAATTAGGTTCCATCAGTGAAAACCAAAAAACGCAGTGTTTCCACTCAAGGATAACACTTTTGACCAATACAAGAATGAACCAAAAAAATCCTGTAAAAGTGACAAAGGTGCGTGTGTAGTGCCGGGCCAACGGATAAGAAGCAACAACAAAAGTGTGTTGTTATTAAGGATTCTGTGATCACAACTTATCATTCCTGAGGCAGGGCTGAAGAGCCCTGCTCATCCCAAGGGAAGTGACCACCTCAGTAGCACCCCGGCCATGCTTGGCCCCATCCCAAGCGGTAGGTCATCGGGCCACCAGCACCGTCTCCCACCTCCACTTCGGGCGGCTTCCAGGTCTGATTGGCTTCGCTGCTGTCCAGCTCCGCCTGGGTCAGGGGATGGCCCGCCCGGGCCCAGGTATCGTGCGGGTGCGCCCTGGGTGATGGTCCAGGATGATGGGTGAAGGGTTGATGGTTGGTTAATGGTTGATGGAACATGGTCAAAGGCTACAGTGATTCATTATATTTTATCATATAGCAATGAGTTCATACTGGTGAATCATGGTTGAGTAATGATCGGTTGATTGTGGGGCCAATCATAGTGAGCACCTATATTTGTGGTTGTTTCAACCCTGTGAAATATGCTGGTCAGATTTGCCAAAGATCCCAAGTAGGATGGAAAACCCCAGAGAAAATGCTTGAGACCATAAAGCCCGAGCAGTGACACTTACAACATCAGCTGCCAAAACAAGTTTCAGTTTCATCAAGAAGCCTTCAAACTCCAACCGGTGGCCTTCCAAACTTCCCAAAAAGATAGTCAACCAACAATTTCTGCACCCGGAACACTGAGTGTGTCACTGATCCCAGAAACTGTCACGATACAGCATCGCATACTCAAATCCATTATATATAACTACAATTTACACTAATGAACCACTATTTACAAGTATTCATCCACTATAAACCACACTGTCAATGGGTAGAAATTGAAATCCATACCACTATCAGCCATTCATGGTTGTCAACCATTTATCCAGCATCAACAATCATTGACAATCCTGCGAATAACCATTGACCGACTATTGATCCATTGTCAACAATGATTCACCATCAACCATGGTTAATAATTATCATCAACCATTCAACCATCAACCGTGCCATTGACCAACCATTCTTATCATCAACCATGGTTTCCCTATCATTAACCATTGGTTTCCCTCTTATTGTTGGTCATTATCCCCCATCATTGGTTGGTTAACTGCTTGACCCAAAGTCATCTAACCATTGTTGGTGATTATCCCCTATTATTCTATCGGTAACCATTATTAGTTAATTAAGCATGATTAACCAGGGTTGATCAATTGATTAACCGTAGATTACATATATCATCACCCATGGTTGATCAACCATTCATTTGCCACAAATTTTTGATCCCTCCACTGAGACAGCGTCACCTGCAGAAGCTCCAAAGCCCGTTGTGCCACGAAGTGAGCCTCGCCAGCGGGGGGGGGTGACATGACCGGCCTGCGGTGGCCTGGTTTCCCCCAATGGTGGCCAGGCTGTGCCAGGCTGACATCCAAGCAACGAAACTGTTGATGCTGAAACTGCCAGCAGCTGTTGGTTTGGTTTTCAGTCTTTTTCGTGGTATGATTTACGAAGGAAAAGTGAGAAAACAATCCATGGCGTGATGACGCGCATGCGGAAATGATTCTCGAAAAAATGTGAACAAAGTACAGCTGCGGCCAAGATGGGGCTGTGGGTCAAAACCCCGTACCCCTGGTTCCCCATCATTAACCATTGGTTTCCTTGTTAGTGTTGGTTATCAACCCCCATTATTGGTTGGTTAATATTGACCCATAGCCATGGGTTCTCAAGAGAGTAGGCGGCCTTGATCATGTCCAGTCTTCACATGGTCGGACCAAGTGTCAGCTTCCCTGTAAAACACGTGGTTTAGATGCGTCTAATGGGTAGAATCAAGAGATTGCAAATATGTTTGCAGCGCACTCGCACACATGCAGTACATGCATGGGCGCATTCACTGGTTCTGATCACTTGTACCTGCCGAACGCCACTAAATCTACTTGACATTGGTCTTGGCCCCCGGGGTTCCATGGATGCTGGCTACAATCTTGTTGATGGCTTCATGGGTCACGGGCAATCACGTTGGATCTGGACATGTCAGGGGTGTCCCTCAATCTGCCAGCCACTTCTGTGGATTATTTCCCTGCTGTTTGTCGTGCTAGTTTTGCAATCCAAAGCCTTGAGACATCATGGGAATGTGCCCACACCAGCAAAGCACAAGAAACCTATGCATTTACAGACTGAGAACACAACACCAAGGACCAGGGGTAGCATATCTGAATCACATGCATCCACTTGATTGTGTTCTTGCCATGGATGCACAGTGTATCCATGATGGTAACATGTGCCACCGAAACGATCCCCAAGTGTACAATCAATTCCATGGATGACCTTCGTAGCTTGTCACTTATAATGGGAGGACCCATATTCGTAAAATGCCTAAGTCTGATGGAAAATGAATGAACATGAACACCCATTTATGGCTGAACATAAGTTGAACATGCCAAAACTGATGGTTGATCAATCTGGATCTACTAGTACCTGATGCTTTAGCTCCAATCGCCGCTTCCTCTCCTCTTGGAGGGGCTCCAAATCTCCAAATCGCCACTGAGTCCCAGACCTTCTTCGCCTCTTGCAGTGCAGGGAGGTGGTCATCAATGGGTGCCTCCTGGCGGCTGATGTCTGGGATGTGCTTGAAGAGACTTTCATCAATAAGAAGGCATTCTCAACAAGCAATCGCTATTTCAAAAATCGTTAACAATCAATAATATAATCGCAACAATATTAATAACAGGCAACAATAAATATCCACGAAAAGAAGGCATCCTTATCAACCAATGATATTATTATCAACCAACAATTGAGAACCAATACTTATCAACAAATGGCAACAATGATTGGCAACAATAGTTATCAACCAATGATAATGACCTTTGTTAATTGACAACCTTTTGCTGTGACCATTGTCAATATGCCTTTTGTGGGTGGCACAACTCCGCACGTGCTGCACACGTGTGATCTATAACCACTGCTGGGATTCGTGGATTCTGGTGGTCGTTCCTGTCCTACTTTGCATGCTCAACAGGCTTTCAAATCCCTTTAGCACTGTTGGATCAAGATATGTGGCCTACTCAGTTGATTAAGCTTCAGTTGATTTATCAACGAAGTTTTTGTACATAGGTCATGTTGGAAAACACGTGCTTTGGTGATGTGGACTCCTCTCAAGTAAAAGCACGTCAACTCATCATCCCAGTGACAATTTACCATCAACGCCCGGGTCTGTGCTGTATATAAATTGCACATCGATCATTAATCATCCCTCATGCATTTTCATCTACAGTTCACCCAAGATCTTCTTAGGCCACTAAGTGCATATAGTAAGATTGAACATATGAGTGTTTTTCAAAATGGGGGCTACCCCCAAATCATCTAGTTGTCAACGATTTCTACTGATCAACCAACCATTTTTGGCGTCCCCCATTCTGAGAAACCACCAGATTCCATATATTCCTTTAGGCAAAGTGAAAATAGGATTTCTCAAAACTGGGAACCCCAAAAGTGAACGTATTTCCATTGAATCTATCTTCTTGGGTGCTGCATTTGGTGGCACTCCTAGTAGCTCCAAACCGCCTTAGGTGCTGACCATCCCAGGCGCCGCTCCTCCTCCACGGCTGCCATGGCCACAGGGTCCAGCGTCGCCGCCTCCAACAACTTTGCCTCCTTGGCCTCCTTGGCTTTGGCCTAGCGGAGGCCGTGCTTCAGCGGTGCCCCTTGGGAGTCCCAGGCCGTGCTCGGAAACGAATTTTTCAGGTGGTTTTTACATGGGCAAACTATGGATCTAGATGGTTTGCCCATGATGAATTAGTAGATGGTTTACAGGATTCTTGAGAGTTGAATGCTTGGCTTATTTCTCAATAAGCCAACCATATTTCAACCATCTGCTAGCACGGATGAGATCATTGGGTGGCAGATGCCTGGATCAACACCTTGGCAACACCGCCAGCCATCGCCGCAACAGCACACGTGCCATCCGCTTTCGTTGGTGAGTGGGCAATCCTATCTCCAAAATGGGTGCTTCTCAAAATAGGCGGGTACCTCCAAATCATCCAAATGTCAAATGTCAATCATTTATAGTAATACACCCAACATTTTGAGGGGTCCCCCTATTTTGAGAAACACCCAAATGGTAGATCCATACGTGTTTATACTATCTACGCCACCACTACTTTAAGCAGATCAATAGCTGGTGATTAACCAAAGGTTGGAAAGAATATGGATCTACCAGTACAAACCAGGCACTTCTCCACTCACTGCAGTTCCATGCAAAGACCAAGTTTATACCTGCTGATGGAACAGTTACAGTAGCATTAAACGAGACATGTTGATTTGGGTAAATTGACAACTGAGAGATGAGCAACCACTGGTGATTACCCCTTGGGTTAACCATTCGGTTACCAGCTCTTGGTGATGTCACTGTGAGATGAACAACTGGACGCGAGCCTCGCTTGGCTGGGACATGGCAACGCTTGACGCGCCATGAGTTCCGCCAGCCTCAGCCTCGTTCGCAGCAGCTTGCTCCGCGGCCAAGTTCTCTTCCGCGGTCTTTAAGGCCGCCTGCACCAGCCACGAAACATGAAGCAATTGGGACCTTATTGGTCGCTCAGTGATGGTTGAGGGTGCTTGGTGATGATTAGTACTGATTAATAACAGGTTCACAAAGATCGATGATAGATTAATAATGGTTAATCAGGATTGGTAATGATGATAGCAATTAACAATGGCTATCAGTGGCTGACAACGTTTGATAGTTGCCAAGAATGGTTGAGAATAGTTTAAGATGGCTCATGACAAAATGTAGTCAACCAACAATAGCAGCAACCTATTGTGGATATGACAAGCAACAAGCCTTCCAGTTCACGCATGGATGTTCCTCAACATAAGGTACCCCCAAATCATCCGTTTTTACCCATTCATAGTAATAAGCCAATCATTTTCGGGGTCCTCTAATTTGAGAGGCACCCACATCAGATCAAATTTCGAGTCTCCCACCACTTCACCAACCACCCACCGTTGCAGCACCTCCAAAGCCGGCAATTGCGCACGTAGCGCCTGGCTGAGCGTTGGCGATCTCTGGACATCGAACCATGGCTCGGTGCTGGTGATGCGCACCGGACGTTGCAACGACTCAACCCCTTGTGCGACACATCCGTACTTGAGGTTGCAAATGCCACAGCTGCATGTGCGATCCGTGAATTTTACGTACATGCATAGTATTGGGATAGCCAGGTAGTTCTGTGATAGATGTGATAGATTCATTCATCCATACTTTTGAATATGCATCATTAATCATACAGCATACATAGTAAATACATCCAGGTTTGAATTAGATATGGTAGGCTGCAGCCAGCTTTTGTAGGTACAATAAGGAGGTGCACAGCAACAAAAACTACAAAAACCAGGGTCAAACAGAAAACATCCTTACTACAAAAAACAATCACAGGATCATCGAATCTTCAAGGCCCCCTTCATATAATATAATCTCTGTTAATAAAAAGTGGGACCAACATACTAAATGCTCAGGGAGCACTCGAGAATCCATCTGAGATGTTTTGGCAGGACTGTTTTTGTAGAGGGAACATTTGCTCTCCAAGTTGCATGCGTCCAACCCCAAAAGCACTTTGTAGAGAAAATCTCTGAATCATTGTTTTTTGCGAGACCCCTTTTGTAGAGACAAGCGTTTGGTCTTGAAGAGTGTCACTTGAAGAGTGTTGTGTCTCCAAGAATGTCTTACCAAGAGTTTCTCACCAAGAGTGCCACTCCGACAGTGTCTTAGCCAGAGTGACGGTGCAAGAGTGTCTCGACAACAGGCAGCACCAGAGCCCGGGCCAGAAAACGCAGTGGAAAAGCAGTACTGGAACATGTTCTCCAAAGCGGTTTACACTAAACGGTTTTGCACTGGTGGCATTGGGGATATCTACCATTGAAATGTTTTCTTTTGGTCTCTCCAAGAGTGCCAGTACCAAGATTGATTCTCCACTCCAAGAGTGACTTCCGAGATTGTCACTTGAAGAGTTCACTATAAGAGTGTCACTTCAAGAGTGCGGTGTGAAAAAAAAACGCAGTGGAAAAATCCTACCATCTTTTGCTGGAACAGAGTGATGGGTGGAGCTTCATGCAACAGTTGGGTACGAAATGCATTTTGTAGTGACGTAAGGTGGCCCCATCATTTTGTAGCGTGCATTGAATGGATGGGCAGACCTTAAGCACACACAAAATGATAAGGAAATTCAACATAGATGTCATTGCTTGCAAGTTAATCCCTCGACAAAATGAATCATGAAAAAATATCGAACAATCTCACCTAAATAAAAATTATCTACAAAATGATCTCGGATTTCAACATGGATTCATATGGATCCAACATGTCCTCTCTACAAAATGTCCTGATCTATGCTAAAAATACCACTTCTACATTTTGATCATCATACCCCATTTTTTGTTTCTAAAACATAAGGTGACTTTCTGTGTATGTGGCCCCAGGGCCTACCAAAATAGAGAGTTTCATTCTACCCCGATCAATGTCATTTTCCTATCTACCGCTTGGGTCACATTCTCTACAAGACCACGTTATCTACAGAACACACGGTCTACAAACAAGCTTCTCAGCCTTTGAAGGTTCAACATGATTCGGAACGACTCGAAAAAGTACCTTGTCTACAAAAAGGATCCCTGGGCAATGATTTGAGAAAAAAAACGTATTCATGACAGCTTTCTACAAAAAGCAGGGACCACCTTCACTCGATTAAAGAAAATACCATTTCTACAAATGATAGGTAGCAAGGGTTGGATTTTCTACAGAAATTCATTTTATATGGAGCCCAAGCTACTTCAATTTGTAGTGGAAATTGGAAGGAGGATGTAAATACAACCCGTTTACATAGCCGAACGGAGACAAGCAGAGTGTGGCCCCCTTGTTGGGCAGGTGGCATGCGTACTTCGGATCAAGTTTCGCCGGTCTGATTGGCATGTTGACATTCCACAACATAATCAATTTCAATCATATCATTTGCAACAACTCCCTTTCATTCATGAACCATCCACAGTCATTAGTCATCATCAACCATTATTTGCCATCAAATTGTTCCATACCAAAACAGAAGGAGGGTTGTTTACCAGCACTCTATGGCACATGTTTCGTCGGTCAACAAATGCAGCTGCTGCTCCCTTCAGTGGGATAAGACCAGCATAGGAGGCTATATCCCCCAGGCCGGATGTTGATTAGCTTGTGGTTCCTAAGACACAGAACAAACCATCCCAGATCATCATTGACCTAAGTCAGAAGCAATTATTAACCTGCAAGTGATAAGCATTGAAAATTAATCATTTGCGTCAATAAAC
The DNA here is from genome assembly GCA_009767595.1 of Symbiodinium kawagutii. Classification (NCBI taxonomy): domain Eukaryota; class Dinophyceae; order Suessiales; family Symbiodiniaceae; genus Symbiodinium; species Symbiodinium kawagutii. The sequence goes on along the minus strand of VSDK01017448.1, from coordinate 919,736 downwards.
TGTCTCAGTCAGGAACCAACATTGAATTGAGAATCTCAGTTTCTATCTCTGCTAGATATCTGTCTACGTGCACAGCGACGTTCAGAAGCGACCCCCTCTCTTTCTTGATTCGAGTCATGGTAACTGTTCAAAGAGTTGGAGTGGGGATATTGTCAAGCTTACCAATTGTCACAATGAGTTACCATACATTCATCAATATGGCTTAAAAAGTAAATTGTCACGTCGCAAAAGTTTAAGGGTGAACATGTTGCAAACTAACTGATCACAATGGTTCATAAAGGTTGCTTTTTAGGAAATGATAAGCATCAACTGGTTGGTGTTTTCAACATACATGTTTCAACCCTGTTGAAAAGTATTGTTGGTCAACCAACCAACTATCCAAAATATTGCGACAAATAAAACATGTCAATCAACCCACCAATCAAATCAACAACAACGGTTTTTCACAGCGAAGGGCATCGCAGCCGATCCCAGCCACAGCGATCGCAACCGCTGTCCTGTGAATGGCTCTTGAGACCGCCCGAAGCCAAGGCATCGTAGAGCTGCCCCAGAGCCTGGTGGCACACTGCTGATCTGCGGCTGCCGAAAGATTGGGGTTGGTTCCAGTGCTAGTGCAATTGTCATGATGATGGTTGCTAGTGCAATTGTCATGGTAGTATGATGATTTATCAGCAATCTACACTTGTCATGATGAAAGATTGCGATTGGTTTAGTGCCAGTGCTAGCCGAAAGATGAAAGGTTAGAAATCTGTCATGAGCTAGGCTATTCATTTACAATGAGAAAATCATCTACAATCATCATGGCTATCTACAAGTCAGATCAAACCAGCACCTGCCAATCATGTGCAAATGCAGCTGTTGTAGAACCCTTGAGATTATTCACCCCGGGTTTTGGGCAACGGCTCCCACCGATCGCAAACGGCCTACTCTGGCTCACACTGGCCAACAACCAGTGCGGCATGACAAGCTTGAGCTATAGTTTTTTTCTTGGGAGAAAGATTGGTTTTCTTGGGAGGGCTACAATGGGTGGCATATAATGGCTCTAATGGCTATAGTGGGTTCTAGATGCTAGCGGGTGGTGTTTTACACCTGGCTATCACGGCTATATTGCTCCCAATGGTGTTCCTACGGTTTTCCAATGGTTTCCCAACGCTACCCAAGCATTAATCCAATGATATTCCCATGGTTTCCTATCGGTGATATACTTAAGTTCCTTGGCTCAAGAAAGGTCTTGCAAGCATCGCTTCGAAGCGTTGCCCCACTACCAATGGCTCTTACTTGAGACAACTAGCACCCCAAGTTGTCGCTAATGCACCAAAAATATTTTTTGGACGCAGTTCTTTTTCCTGGTAGTTATAGTAAGGACAAGAAAAATATACTGTAAGTATACTACCAGGAAAATTATCATGTCCTTACTATAGGTCCAGTATATGGTTTAGTTTAGTTTTAGTTATAATTATAGTATGGACCCTGGTATAATTGTAATTGTTGGATTTGTTTACTCGATAACATCTAAATCTAGCAAACATCTATATCTAGTAGTATCATTATAGTAAGGACAAGCTTCCTGGACCTTGCTGGCCATGCTTTGTTGATGGCGTATCCCTTGAGGCCTTCTACGCGGGGAAACTCCCCATGTACATCCAAGCGCTATCCCAACTCAGCCAACCTTGGTGGGGAGCTATGGATGGTCCTTCCCACCGTTGATGACGTAACAATGGATTTGTTTACTACATATACAGTAGATGTTTGCTAGACATAGATGTTACCAGGTCGACAACTCACCAGGTCACACCTCACTTTCAGGCTTCGATAAGCAGAACGACTGCGAATAGAAAACAATATTCCCAGATCAATGTCTGACACAGTCAGCTACGTTTGGATCAGTTTGGCATGAAATGGAAACATTTCAAATATGGATCCTATGAGAGTGCCATCCCCTTTACACTGATTGGTGTGCGGATATCCTCACATTGGATGATGATAATTGCTTCGGTACCAAAATCTTATGATTAATCCGGTTGGCGGTGGGTGCTGTGACCATATCCCAAAACATCTTCAACCGATCATCTAATACTGCTTGACGACTATTGCGCATTGAGCCCGGCCAGGGCATTGTTTAGTATGTTCCATTCATTTCCATAGCCGTCTCCTTTTTGGCGAAGTTACAAATTCTGGGTATAAATCACTCCGAACATCTTGGGTATAAATCACCCCGATCGAACTGTTGGGTAAAACTCCTGGGATCTGTTGGGTATCACTTGGAACTCATCGGTGCAACGTTGAGCTGAACACTTCTGCCATGGCGCTGTTGCTTCCCGGGTCACCCAAGCAGCGCTTCAAGGGCCGCACGGCCGGCAGTTTTTTGGTCACGAAGAATCATTTCTGCTGGGTATGGAGGCCTTCGCTATATCCTCTGAGCGTCCACGGTTTCATGGAAAAATCGAGGCATTTGCAAAGAGTGGATAGAAATGGATATCAATCATTATAAAAGATACCGCTTACCATCTCTTCAAACTGTCATCTGCAATGAGAAACACGCGCAAAATGAATTTGTGAATAAGAACATCGAAGTACCGACATGATGCCTACATCTTTTGAGGTTGCCCATGTTGAGCTACCAGTGGACTTGCCTCAAGACTTCGACACGACGCCGTTGCGAACCGAGTTTTTGCATGCGGAAGATCCAAACGTTGGAAAAGATGATCGGTATCGCATCATGATGTCGGGGATTGGCTCCCCACCAAGATTGGCTGAGTTGGCTGAGTTAGCCATGGATGTCGCTAACCCTGCAGGGTGTTGCTCTTGGGGTCGGGGACCTTCAAATCTCCAAATAGTCGGTTTTCGATGATCAATCGAACCAATATTGGATTAACTCCCCAATCATCCAATATGAACCATTTATCGTAATAGAACCATTTACTTTTCGGGTCACAACTTTGAGAAATACGCATCTGGGCACATGCATGTCTCTGGAATTGAATGACGCTATGTTCTCTGGCTGCACTGACCATGTTCAGAGTGACGCAGCATGATTCTTGGATGCATAATAATCCAGCCAGTGGCTTGTTATCGATGGTGGATTGCCAAATGGTGCGTGACGCTGTGAGTTCGTCGATGGTTAAAAGCAGTAAATCCTATAGGTTGAAGATGAACCGAAGGTGGCCAATAATCCCTATGCTTCCAGTCACCATCATAGTCCGTAACCAAATGTAATTGTAAGCAGCTGGTTTCTACGATTGTTGTTTGGGGTGGGTTACCTGCTATACTGGCAACTGGGAGCATAGGGAATGACTCAAATGATTCATGGATGGTTTGGAATGACTCAATGACCAGTATTGGTAACCCACCAACTAGTGCTTGAGATGTTGTCTGTTGACCAGGCATTGCCCTACCCTGGCGTCACAATACTTGTGGCTATATGTGTCTGTCAATCTTTACTCATATGTATGGTATATTGGTAAATCACATGGATTCATAAATGCACATAGAATCGCGAAGAAAACATGTGCGTTTAATCTGGAGAATAGTGTGGATGATGTCTCTGTAGTTTTTGACGTAGTGTGGATGTCTAGGATAGGCATCCTGTCAGTTGTTGAAACACTCTACCAACCCTGGAGCCCACATTGTCCGGACATTTGGCTTCCAGTTGTATGTTTCAGTTCATTGGATAAATCAACTGATTGATAGTTTAATGATACATGTATGCTAGTCTTTCCTAGACTAGGGAGTATCTCACAGATATGAATTGGTCCAAATCAACATGTGTGCTGATCTTTTGACAGGCCAAGGTATATAGATGTATATAGTACACATTTGATTCACTTTTGTTTCATGAGATAACATGGGATATCTTCAACCATGTCTGTCACTGGACTCTCATGGTTCTTCCGGCGATGCATCCTATGTTCACATCAATCCCAATACTGGTGATGGAGTACGCAGGAACAGGCTGCTGGGAACAGGCTGCTGACTCAATGGTTGACAGGCTGGAGTAGATACCTTTTGTTCGTTTGTTCATGGGGGGACCATTTAAGAAAAGGGAGACATTTAGCAACATAGCATGCTGAATCGGCGGTTCAAACACTGCTCCGCTGACCAGTTGCATCGTAGTGTTTCCAAGACCCGGGTCTGCGAAGTTTCCGCAAGCGATGACCCTTTGATAGATGAACCCCGGCTGGAAAATTCACTAGCTACTTAAAGCATCTCAAATGCCTGGGATTTCCTGGGAAAAGCTGATCGGCTGATGGATCATAGCGGGGCAACAGGGTACTGCATTGGTACACCAGGCAACTACCACCTTCCCAGTGGGCCATTATTGGACCTCCAGGCAGTATTTCTGAGCCAACAATGCTGGGTTCATCACGGTTAACAGTTGGGGCATCGACTACATTGTTGCTCTACAAGTGGAATTGGAGATCTAACAACAAAAATAATCTAATCATCGCTTCCTACTCCTAAACCCTTCCCTAATATTGGGGAGCGGAGATGATCAACAAATGTGTCCTTGGTTGGCCAATAGTTGTATTCCCAGCTCATGGGTAGCAGGATGAATTCCGATGCTGCTATGATCCCTTCCCTCCGAAATGATATAATCCCCTCTAAGAAACCTTGGTTTAACAGTGGAACTATACTCAGCTGTATCAGCTGTTGTTCCTTTCGCATCAAGCCAGTGGCCATGTGTTTTGGCGTCAAATCATCTTGATTCACATGGTGGAATAATTCATGGTCATGGAAAGGGCAAACAACTACAAAGGTCAACAAGGGTGTTTCTTAAAATAGCGGACCCCCAAATCATCCTCTGTTCACCATTTATAGCAATCAACCGGCCATTTTGGGGTACCCCTATGGCTTGAGAAACCACCATATAGCAGTTGTTTAAGCTTTATTGTTGGTTGTTATTCCCTACTATTAACGGTAATAAACCACCAAACTGGCTTGATAAACCCTCATAAAATTAGCAACGTGCGAATGACGATCAGCTGCCCATGTCACCGACTTCCTCATCTCAGCAGTGTCCTGTGGCGTCTCCTGTTGCGAATCCGCAACGGCGTTGTGGTGCGTGACGTGTGGCCCCGCATCCGTGGAGTTTCAGTTGCACAGAAGTGTCGTTGAGTCATTGACAGTTCAGTGGTTTCTACGATTTGTAGTGGTGTGAGGCTCAAAAATGACAGTCATGTCAAGCAGTCACCTACGTCATAGCCTTGATCTAAAGTCCAAATACGGGCAAAACCGTGAACCAAATGAATGGTTGCTAGTTCCAGCTGCTACACTAGCAATTTGAGCAAAGTAAGATCCAATGAAATCCCCCTACAGCATGATGCTTGGCATGCTCATTATGTATGTGAGCTCTGGGACATGAGATCTCTCGGACTCTTTGACTTGGATGCTGTGCCAGGTCACAACCGGTCCGCAGGGCAGAAGGTTCTGCAGCCGAGACTCGGACGGATCAAGTGCTGAAGTGTTTCAGAAGCGTCGCTTGGGAAATGCCAGGAATGATGATCCTACTGGTAGTAGTATGTATTAGTAATGAAATAGTAGTAGTAGTAGTAGTAGTAGTAGTAGTAGCAGTAGCAGTAGCAGTAGCAGTAGCAGTAGCAGTAGCAGTAGCAGTAGCAGTAGTAGTAGTAGTAGTAGTAGTAGTAGTAGTAGTGGTAGTAGTAGTAGTAGTAGCAGCAGTAGTAGTAGTAGTAGTAGGAGTAGTAGTAGTAGTAGTGGTAATGATCATGTCATGAAATGATTACAATATCTTCCCAGGTTTCTGTGGCGGTAAACTTTTCCCAGAACAAAGTCATCACGCCCAAGGGAATCACTTCATTTGACGGTGAAGATTTGTTCGCTGCTGTCCGGCTGGCTCCTTTGTGGAAGGGGTACTGGAACCCCAAACCTTTGAACAAAAAAATTGGAGGCGCTCTTGACCCGGGACCCCAATTTGCAGGGCTGATCTCTGGCCTCAGTTTTATGATAAAACTGCATTGCTTGACACATCTTGACACTGCTTGATTTCATCTTTACTGATGATTGACAGTGGCCTGATCAAACTCCGGGTGAGTGAATAGCCCTAGGGTCCCGGAGAAGCGGAAGCGGCTGGATTTTCGGGAAACCTTTGCAGAAAAAGCCTCAAAAAGTCTGGATCCCATTCTATCACCTGCGAACTGTTGGTTTCTGCTGAATCAAATCTGCCAACCAATAGTGTGGGGAAAGACCAACCAGGACCATTGAACCCTATGTCATATGTCATCTAGATGTCAGCCCGAGCACATTACGTTGTTCCCAAAATTTCCGATCGGTAGTCCCTAGAACAGCTCTTGCTTCCTGCAGTGCCGTGTCAATGCCGTGCAACTACACACAGTTCAATTGCAGCCGCACCCTGAAAGAGCCTAGATTTAGTAAGGATTCACAGGTGTCAGGTGGGTGCTCAGCATTACAAGTGGCGTCAACCTTGGTAGCTACCAACCAACAAAATCCAACAAGCAATGCAAATGTGTCAATCATGATGCATGTCTTCACTCAAAAGTAAGAGGTTCACAAGACAAAACAAAGTTGTTGGCATTGTGGTAAGCAACGGTCTATCTATCTACTGTATATCTATGTATTTGTCTATCTATATATCCATCCATCTACTATCTATCTCTCTCTCTCTATCTATCTATCTATCTATCTATCTATCTATCTATCTATCTATCATATTCATTGTTGGCTGGAGTCTCAGAATGAGTCCTATTCATGTGTGTTTGGAATCCTGATTTCTTGCTGGTTTTGGACATGCTGGCCCGGGTCAAATCTGGCACAAGTCTTGAAAACCATTGGTGAGAACATGTTGATGCGGGTTTCTGTCAATGTCAAGGATGGGGCACCCCAACCGTCTCTGAGCTAGGATAGTTTTTAGATTTGAGAGAGGGTGAAGTATCGCCCGCATTGTGATGTGCATCTTCTGCTTAAAATAGGTACTACTGCCAAAGCATACTTAAAACCTATCCAGCAACTGAAGAGTTCCGCAAATTAGGTGCGGGATCTTGCGGGTAGGGGTAGCATTGAGTAAAGCACTGAGAGGAACAATCATGCCCTTTTGGCCAGCAGCTATATTCCCAAGAGCAAATGGTTGCATACTCCACGCTACCACCAGTATTGCAAATAAAAAACAACTCATCAAGCCAAAAGGTCTAGATATGTCTAGATGTTCGAGCAGCAAAATACCATTCGACCAACCAAACATTAACCATCTCCAGTTGATATCACTAATATTCACTGTTAGGATCTGTTAGGCATTTTCCACCAACGAGTGTGCCCCAACAACCCAACAAACGATGCTTTCAGCCGATCCTTTCCCAGTTCAGGAGTTCATTTCTAGTTGCAAACGAGGCATCGACGCTTGCGCACTCCGCAGGGTGTTGACGACTTCGTCATGTGGAGCCAAGGTCCACGGCTTCCATGTTTGACACGGATGCAATGGCGGTGGATTTCGTTGCCGATTCCGGTTGTTGAAAGACGAGGGGACAGTACTCTGACGAAGTTGGAGTGGTCAACTGAGTTTTTCAATATGATGAAGGTTGTATAGAATCATTCATTTTGAGCCATGATACCTAAATGATTAGAAGACCAGTCCTGCCTGTTCTGTCCAATTCACAATGACCTCCTGACAAAAATCAGAATCCGATAAGGTTGAGATAAAATATTGACATGCCTGCACCTGTGCTTTCGAAAACCAAAACGGGAAATATGTTTCCACAATGTTATACAAATGCCAAGCTGATCAACGTGTTGCCCCAACATCACTTCTAAGGCCCAGCAGATTTTTGTTAAGCTCGGAACGTTTCATGCTGATGTATCCGCTTTTTATCATCAACTATAATGGATGATTTTGAACCACAAAAAGTTAGTTTTCCACAAGTTGTGCTTTACGAATTCACCGCAAACATCAATCTGATTGTGGATCTATTTTCTAGTTTCATGTCCACTGGCAGCGACGAGCATCAATATTTGTGCAAGCAAATGAAGGCTAGTTTGTTTTGTGAGAGTTTTACTGTTAGTGTTGAATAATATCAAAAAAGTTAAACAAATCTTCCACAGTGATAGCAACTGTCCTATTCGCTATCATCAGCCTGCACAATGATTCTGGCCCATGGAACACATTCCAATGCTGTGGGTTCTGTAACATCCCAGCACATAGCTGACATGATCGCCTCAAAAACAGATCAGTTGCGTGTTGCTGCTTGTATTTCATGACCTCTCCAGCTGAGAAGCCCATTTTGGTTCTACCATTTGGTTACTGGCTCCTGCTAGCTCCTTGGCTCCCCGCTGCTAGGGTTTGTTGCCCATGGTCATCACACGTAATTGCTTCGACAGAGAAGGTGTCACGAAACAACCGTCATGCCTAAAGGTCGGCAGGCCCCGAACAAACACTGCTTTGGCACGCTCTTGTCAGCGCTCTTGGCAGATGCACCATCCTGGAAGAATGCAGTGGTCCATCCGCTAGATCCAACAAAAAGTGTGATAAAGAGTTAAAATGGTATCTAATCTGTAATATGGTACAGTACCAACCAAATGGAACGGTGACATCAAAATCACGACGACTTGACGACTTGTGAGAAATGAGAACAACAACACAACAGCAGCAGCAGCAACAACAACAACAACAACGACAACGACAACGACAACGACAACGACAACGACAACAACAACAACAACAACAACAACAACAACAACAACAACAACAACCACAACCACAACCACAACCACAACAACAACAACAACAACAACAACAACAACAGCAACAATAGCAACAATAGCAACGACAGCGACACTGACAATTCAATGGAAAGGTCATCACTGGCAATCCAACACCGGTTCCACCCCGGTGTCACCATCATCCTCGTTGGTGGCATTCAGCCAGTCAAACAGTTTAGCCTCCAGAGTAGGCAAACCTCAGTTAGTGGGAGATCAACAAGGGACGGCGACGGTTGGTGAATGTCGTTCGTGCTTAGTCGAGGATTGGGTGCCCGTTGAGATCGTCGCTAAGTAATGACTCAAAGTCACCAGTGTAGGCATGACCTATGCATGGTTTGTAACACATCGAAGTAAAAATAGCGCTTGGAAGATCTTGGAAGCATGTCGACCTGAACCAAAGCCCATCACTCTCGAAGGACAGCTGGTGGTTGCCAGCTCGAGTAGCAACGGCAGCAACTATATGATATACATATAATTACACAATATATAGACATACATAGTGTTTTCAGAAAACTTGCCTTTTTTTGCGGTCACATTGGTAGCATTCCTTAGACCCAAAACCCGAGCATGGCAACATGTTGCGCTGAACTGACAGTTGGAACATGCCCCACCAAGCGTTGCCCAGGAGCCAAAGTATCTCGCTTCCACTTGAAGAAAGCGGCACAGCTGGCGGTCTTGCGGGATCTCGAAATGATCCTCATCCTCCCAGCAGGCAGTGGTGACCGTGTACCACGAAACCAGGATACCTATCCGATACACAGTGAGTCACCGGGGGGCTTCAAAGTTCCCACAAAGACTCTCACTTTGTCAGGAGTATAAACTGTTTCCAAGCAGTGATCATCAACAAATTGAAAAGGACTAATTACTATAATCAACTACTTCACCATTCACCAACTCCCAACCAATCCGCCGTGGCCTTTTTTAATCCTCTGTCCGTGATAGGAATTTCAAGTGCCCTCAGGCACTGCAGGTGCCGAGATGAAGACGCTACAGTTCCGTGTGTCGACATCTCGACGTAAGGAGCAACAACCAAAGCTGGTGGTTTCCCTGGGCCAAAAACGGGTCTGGGTGTGAAACCGACCCACTTTGGGTGAATCCCACACCACTGGTAGGTCGGGAACAAATGGTGGCTTCCCCATTAATGATAGCCATAATTGAATGGTTCCTGTAGGCACCATCATGGAACTGGACAACCCGATGAGTAACAACTCCATTTTTTGGGGAAACAACCGAGCTGCAACTGCAGAACAAGACCGAGCAATCAACCATGCCATAGCCATATGTATACCTGATCAGAATGAGCACACGCACACACAGATTCAAAAAGGAAGTCATCTTTGCTAGGATAATCTCCTACCAATTTTGGACTACCATTGTGCACATGTATTCATTGTTAGTTCCATATCAAGTGTCTTATCCTTTTCCAAAAAAATCTCCGTCATTGCCGTCAGCAGCAACACCTAAAGCGAGCAAGCAGCTACTATTGCTTGATAATAGCTATAATTACTGGTTGACTAGGGCTGACTTCTAATATATCCAACATTATCCAACTACTACTAAAGTGATTTTTGTTGCAGATTGTTGGTCCTTAGCCGATGCATCGCCCAGGCCATTCCCTATTGCTCGGGCGAGGCCGTGGCAGGTCTTGCGTAGTTGATTCGTTTGGATGAGCGGAATGTGAGGGTTCTACTCAAGTGTGCCTGCAGTGAAACTCATGATTCTGGCATGATATGGCATGATCATACTGCAGTATGATCAATTATACATCGCATAATTTTACACCTGATCATAAGTATGAGATGCATAACTGATGGATTAATCACCTGCATGATCAAGCATTCCTCTCATACCGCAGTGATGACCACCTACTGCTGTAAACTGACATGATTTTCTCACAGGTGTTCTTATACGGGTATAGCTCGAAATGATCAGCCCCAAAGCGGTGGGTTTCCTGCAACCCAAACTTTGGGCAGCCACATTGATCTGCAGGGTGCTAACCACTCTCAACGGCTCACAGCTGAGCTGTAACGCTGCCGCGTCCTCCAGGTACTGCAGAATGAATTTGAACAATGAGCCGTCACGATCCAAGAACAACCTCGCCGTGACTCGCACCGTGACTCGCCGGAAAATGCGGTTGGCCAGGCAAGTCACTCTAGTCATGTATTTCACCACTGCCAAAAATCTATTCATTTTTGCCCTCGAACAATCAAACGATTTGCAGCTGCACCCCAGTTTACTCGAATGCACAGTCTCATCCCAGTTACTCCGGATGAGTTTTGTGTTCTCCCTGAGCCGTGGGCAAAAAAACTCCACTTATCTTCACAGATTTGTCTCATGAATAGCTTTCCCACGAGCTAATCATAAGCTACCCATTTAGGTGTTGGGAAGCATTGCAGTATGACATCATGAATCACTATTAAGCACTACCTATACTTCTTAGTCCGGTGATATCCCCTTGACGGTGCTCGTATCAAAAGCCATTGAGACTGGAGATATGATACGAACTTTGTGGTGGCTGAACTGATGGGCAGATCGACCTGGGACACCTCTACCATTGGTGGTTCAAACAGCCGGGTTTCCCAGGTTTTTCCATCAACCCAGTGAGAAACATCGGCTTTTCAGTTGGAGTCGGCCCTGTATAGGTCTTACCATAACAGACCAGTCCGGAACACCTGCAATCGCAGCCAACTGGAATTAGCAATCATCACCTAGAGTGGCAAACTGCAAATTTGTGAACATTAATGTTCATATTTGGGAAAGCCAGCAAAAACCAACACATTTTATGAACTTTATATCGTTTTGTATCTAATTCAACTGCAGCATTGAATTATTTTGACACTAAGTTGTGCTTGCCGATTTGAGGGTTGATGAAGCAAGCAGGGAGCTGTGGGTGCCAGGCCCCCTCTTCAAAACAAAATCCGAAACCATGTTCAGAGATGCAAAAAAACACGGCAAAAAATAAGAACAAATGCAGAACACAAGAATCACAACCACCATCACCACCATCACAACGAGGAACAACAGCACAACTATTGATAAAAGGAATTGACAGCTGTACACCCGCATGCAGCCACAACAACACACCAGCTATCACCAGCTCAATCCAGACCTGGGATGAAAGTCCACGCATTCGCGGGATGAATGCTGCATCTCTGGTCAAGTTTTGCTTCGCCCAAAATCTCCAATTTCTGCTGGAACTTACATAACTATCTTCAAAATTAGAGGGTATCATGCTTTCAAACAATGTCAAAAATCTACACTAGAAAAGTGATTGATAACTGTGAAGGCTAGCTACCTAGAAACGCAGAATACGCACAAAGTTGTGGAAGCAACCACACCAAGGATACAGCTTCAAGCCTTATAGTCTAGTCAGGTCCAACAAGTTGAAGCCTCCGAAGCTGCTTTTAGTCCATGAAGATACGCAATTTTCAGGGTCTCATGCTTCTCGATGCGGGTTTAGCATGAAAATCATCAAGAACATATCTCTAATTACTTGCAGTAGATACATGCCCAGCATCATGCTTTGATGCATATAGCCACAGGCTTTGGTCAGCATCTTCCAGATCTCCAACCGCCTTCCCTTTGTCACCCCGCTGTGATCTGAGTTGAAGGGTCTGGTTGCGATTCCAAACTGGCCTCTATGATTTACTGAACTAGTTGACAAAATCCAACGAACCAATTGCCATCCAGTAAACCAATGACCATCCTGTGATGGTTAAAATCCAACCCCTTAGATGACCATCCTGCGATGGTTCATGGTCATATTCATCGTTGATTCACCGCAGCGAATCCCTTCAGCGCTGCTGCACTTCCGTCCAAGAAGCTCTTCGAAAAGAGCCACTGGGGAGCTGAGAAGCGTCTTGAGTGTTGGGCTCCTCAAGCATTGCGTCAGGGCCCCGTTCAACTGCAGGATATACCGTAGCTGTTGACCGCCAACAGCAGAGAAAAGCAGATGCGTGGATATGGCTGACAACAAGATGCTGAAATGAAATGGCCCACGTGTGTATGTGTCTCTACGTATTTACGTATGTATGAACGAATGTATGTGTGGATGTAAGTGTGCATTTGTATGTGCATGCATGACTCTCTGAATTATATTCTCAAACATATCATGTATGTACTCCTAGCATGCATATACGCGGACATCTGAAAATCGAAATATTTGATATGTACAACTATGACATGGTATGACCAACAATAGCAATGATTCAACAATGGGATCAAAACGATTGATTCAACAATCAAATCATTTCATAATACGATCAACAATAGCAATAGATTCATCTTGTATTGAACATTTCATGGCTCTCCAGGTCAAGAGCATAGCCAGTCGCAATCCATGACAGTCGCAATCGAAAGGACGACGCTTCTCTCCCTCGCCTACGCAGAAGCTTCCCTCCCGCTCGAAAATGATACCTCAGCTCGGTGGGAGATCCAACGGAAGAGTACGGTGGTGGTCCACCTATATCCAACTGCTAGTAATTCCCTCAAGGTATAGATGGTGGTTTCTCAAAATGGACCCCAAAAAATGGTTGGCTTATTGCTATAAATGATTGACATTGGATGATTTGGGGGTACCCCTATTTTGAGAAACCACCAAATGTTTTGTACAACATCTTGGGGGCCACTAGAAGCGCTACCTTCCCTGTATTCAATACGCAAAAGGCTGAATATAAATCCACTTGAGCAAACCAGTAAACCCACTTGAGTATGCAATGTCATATCCACTGAAAAGACACCATCATTTGAGTTATAGGTCTAAACTTTGTCTAAACTTTTCTGAGGCAGGGGCACCACATTATGAGGACGTGTACGTCTTCAAGACAATTGACAAATCTCCAAGAACCAAGATCATGCGGAGTCCCCGCTATCCACGGCTACCCGGGGTACCTGCAAGGATATCAAAGCAACGATTGACGCTTGATGTTGAGAGGTCATGAGCCGGTCAGCGCAAGCCATTTGCTGTTGACCACTACATATCCATAATGCGAGTGATCGTTGCGTTTTCCTTTCTGAAACAAGACACCCAGAGTATCTTAGCATGTCAGTGCTATGTCAGTGTCAACCATGGCCACTAGGTTCCTTGTAACCTTACACAGGAACCAACGCTTTGAAAATGTTTGAAACAAACCAATGACCTGAACGAATGACCGATGTTGAAAGATGTTTAAGGAGACAATGACCAGCAGCTCCCCCTAGTTACGCACCATTTGGCCAGTTCCGGGCCACAGCTCATGTCAGTACAGTTGGTACCGTGAATCACCACCATTGGTTGGTCCTTTTTCAATGATGGCAAAGGATTGGTAACGACTCAGAGGGTGCACCACACTTCTGGACATCAATTGTTCTTTGGGCATTGCTGCTGGATCAATGTCAGTTGCTCACAGGCCGTTGTAGGACTGGGTCTTGACACAGCTCTGGTTTTCGCACGACTTTGATGCGCATGACCATCAAAGAAAGTGTCTTTGAGATTCTGATTTCAGCTTGTCATCTGGCTTGTGGATATAAACTTTATAAACCCTTTGAAAAATATGACTCAACCAACCAACCATGGGTCAGTAGTGGGGATGTTTGAAACCACTAACCAGCCATGGATTCCCACGTTTCTAGAACCGTCATCACCAGGAAGCTCTAGCGCCCAGTGACCCACCGATGTCCAGCTCGAAAATGTCGAAGAAAAGCCGCTGGGGCAACGTGCTCACAATCTGCTTGGTTCCTAGCGGGTCCGTGGAGTGAAGCTGTGCATGGGGAAGCCAAGCTGCGGAAGCGTCAACACCACAGCTACCGGACTGGCGAGTGGAAGAGTTACAACGGCTGGTGGACATGAGTCATTGCTGGGTTTAAGCATTCTCAACCTAACCAGCATCATCATCATCATCATCATCATCATCATCATCATCATCATCATCATCATCATCATGTATTCAATTCACATCGTTAAAAAAAGCGTCAACCTTCATCAAGCCCTATTCGTTACATGGAACTGAACAGAGCAATATGCGACCATTGCAAGCACAATCAACCTAGATGAATCTAGATGAGCCATCCTCACTAATTATTCACTTTTTAACCACTATAAACCTGCAATGTTCTGGGTGTCTTCATGGATTGACAGTCCCCAAAGTCCGCGAACCATTATAAACCGTTCTTCCTGAGTCATCCAGTTAAGTCACCGTCACTAGCCATTGTTTATGCTTGTTGTGTAGGCACTATTCTTATTTTTTATGAGTGCCAATTCCAACGAGCAGTACATAGCAGTAAATAAGTAAGCAGTAATTCATGAGCCATCTGTAACGACTCTGCCAGCATTAGAGCACCCATCATTCGCCATGTTATACCATTGTGGACCAACATTCATCAATTAGCCACTATCAACATCTATCAACCATGATTGATTCATTTCAGTGTCAAAACTATCAAAAACCCTGCAGAAATTGAAACCATGATCCATGAGGCCTGGGTATTCGGATTGGGAAATCCCATGCTTGGGAATCCTCAGCTCAATCCATGGCCCCAACCCCCAACCCCAACCCCAAAGCCATCGTTTTTGATAGGAGAACGAACCACCTTTAGGGTCGCCATGGACACTCCAACTGCTTGCGCGATTCAGAGCACGACTTTTCTTGGATATTGATAGTACACGACAGCTTGCGGTGATGTGCATGAACAACAACATCAGTTGATGGGAATGTCAAGCTATCAAGACTACTTGCATGATAGTCAACCTAGCATGGTTGTGTTGACCAACCAATCCTAGCTGGATACCACCAGTCAGGATGACACTGCTGTGCTCTCAAATGCTTTAAGTCGCCAAAAATCCTGCATAATCAATCAACGCATTAGTTGCAGTATGGATCTGTCACAGATTGTTTCTGTCCTTGCTGATCAGCTGATGAAGCGGAATAAGCAGGAAAAAGCAAATAGGAAGCTCAACCATTGTGGCGACAAACAAAAAGCTTTATTAGATTCTCCTACCTGCCAGCACAAGATACAGTGGGTTGCTGTCGGTGTCAATGTCCTAAACAGTGTTTTGAATGTCTTGCCTAACAGCAAGCGGATTGGGTATGAACACAATACGTCTTCTGTCCAAATTTGAATTACGGCAACCAGACGTGCTGCCTTCAATCCCGCGCGGCTTTGTGATAGAAGTCCGGAACGATGGAAATTTCTTGCCCTTTTGGCCAGGTGCCAGTACAAATACTTTCCCTCGATCAGATTGATCCGTTCATATTCCAAATCCACTACTACCATCAGTACCTACTAGCTACACCTACACCAACAGGCACGACTTCTACCATTACTTTCATCTACTTCTACTTCTACTTCTGCTTCTACTTCTTTACCTCTCCTTCTTCTACTGCTACTGCTACCACCACCAGTATCAGTCCCCTACCTTCCTCAGAAACTCATCATGATGATGGATCCACGTCAAGGTCCATCTTTGACTACGACCTACTACACCCTACTGGTGCTGCTGCCACAATATTCTACGGCAATGCTACTATTACTGCTGGTACTGCTTCTAGTCTTACTCGCACTTTGAGAAGAGAAGAGACAGGGGAAGAAAGGAATAGAATTGAGAGAGAATCCCATTGGTGATAAAAAACTGAGAGAATCCCATTGGTGAAGTAAAAAACTGAGAGAATCCCATTGGTGAAGTAAAAAAACTGAGAGAATCCCATACGTGATTTAAAAAAACTGAGAGAATCCCATTGGTGATTTCAAAAACTGAGAGAATCCCATTGATGATTTAAAAAAACTGAGAGAATTCCATTGGTGATGAAAAAAAAATGAGAGAATCCCATTGATGATTTAAAAAAAACTGAGAGAATCCCATTGGTGAAGTAAAAAACTGAGAGAATCCCATTGGTGATTTCAAAAACTGAGAGAATCCCATTGATGATTTAAAAAAACTGAGAGAATCTCATTGGTGATTAAAAAAAACTGAGAGAATCCCATTGGTGAAGTAAAAAACTGAGAGAATCCCATTGGTGATTTCAAAAACTGAGAGAATCCCATTGATGATTTAAAAAAACTGAGAGAATCTCATTGGTGAAGTAAAAAACTGAGAGAATCCCATTGGTGATTTCAAAAACTGAGAGAATCCCATTGGTGATTTCAAAAACTGAGAGAATCCCATTGGTGATTTCAAAAACTGAGAGAATCCCATTGATGATTTAAAAAAACTGAGAGAATCCCATTGGTGAAGTAAAAAACTGAGAGAATCCCATTGGTGATTTCAAAAACTGAGCGAATCCCATTGGTGATTTCAAAAACTGAGAGAATCCCATTGGTGATTTCAAAAACTGAGAGAATCCCATTGATGATTTAAAAAAACTGAGAGAATCCCATTGGTGATAAAAAAAAACTGAGAGAATCCCATTGGTGAAGTAAAAAACTGAGAGAATCCCATTGGTGAAGTAAAAAACTGAGAGAATCCCATTGGTGATTTCAAAAACTGAGAGAATCCCATTGATGATTCAACAAAAAATCGTGTTTTGATCTCGACCCCAGCCCTTGCACCGCCTGGGCAACTCATTGCTTTTCCCGCGATCGCTCCAGGCCAGAAGCTGCGGAGGAATGATGTCGAAGCTACAGGAGTGCTATGGGTTATCCATGGTTATCTACTTGGTGGCTTATAGATCCCTTGCTAAAAAAATATTTTTAGTGGTTATATGGTAAATCAAGCATATCCAGTCTATATTGCTTATAATGATAACCTATGCTAACCATATTATGTATATGGTCATCCAGCAGTCATCCATTATCATATGGTATTCCAATGTTATACCAATATTGCTCGAGGCAGAAACCGCATGCAAGACGTTCATGTCAGTAAAAGATCATCTAGAGATGGTTGACGCAAATGGTAAGCACGATAGTCAAATAAGAAGCAACAATCCACGCATGATGGGTATATTTGAGTAGTCGCTACAACGACTATAGGAATGCCCAACGACTAGCAGGTGTTGGTTCATGCGTCTCAAGCCATCGCCTCAACAGTTCGCATAGCTACTCATTTCAGAGATTGCCCAAGTGCCATGCTTGTTTGTGACCCCCCGTCGATGGTCTTAGCTGATGTTAAGTCCCCATTGTGGGTAAATAAGCAACAACGTTGTTCTTTCCAAAGATTACTAGGGTCTCCGCCACCTCATAGGCTCTGATATGTTGTTACCATTCATCTACATTATGTTCAAAAAGAATGACACTACCGATGACAGTACCTAATTTGCACCCAGGTAGGGGTTCCCGATCCCATCACATGGAAGACAACACCCTCTAAGGGGTACAAATGCCCAAGTCGTCTTAGTGTAGATAAGCACAGGTGGAATCTCGTCCAAATGCACAACCTTCCCATGGCCAGCGCGCCTGCCCTTGTACCGAAGGCGGCGGTGGGGCCTGACCAGCCTGCCGACGGGGACAGTTCTTCAGCTGAGTTGACAGAAAACGGAGATGTGATGTACCCAGTATCCAATTTTTCTATATATTTCTATATATTTGTTGAAAACAAAAAATCTATAAATAGGACTATTCACTACTGTTAATCTACTTACATACATGCTGGATGTAGTACAGTACATACTAATCATATTCTACTGCATCAAGTTGATTGATAAATCCATTTAACCCGCTAGGTATCTTTACTGAGCAGCCCTTTTGTGGTCCACGACCGAGTCATGATGTTTCTGTTTGATCAGTCCCAATACTTATTACATACGCAAGGCCTTGTTGATTGCTACATATCCTGCATATATCCTTCAATTACTCCCTGCACTGCAATGGCATGAAATGCCCATTGCAGCCTGCATGACCAAAGCTAAACACATCTCTGAGACAACTGATTGCTCGGGGAATGAAATCCTTTCAGCCACAAGTGCATTCTTCCTGTATTTGGTGGTTATTAGGTTCTTATCCCTATCTTGATGCTCCTCATCATATACACGACGATTTCTTGTCAACCATCTGGCCGAGTTTGATCTTATCTCACCGACCAACTGAGGTACGCCATGTTCGAAGAAATCCCTGCTCATCAAGGAGCACATGGAAAAGCCTCTTGAGGAGTGGCTTCCCTGGTTGGTCGAAGAGCGTTGAACGGATCAGAATCATCCAGAACACAACACTGGTGAAGCATCTATGCATTGGTGAAGCACAAAGAATTTTGGGATATTTTTTGGAATGTGCTTGAATCTAAGTGTTGTACCGAAGAACCACTGTATTGTTCGGTCGGGAGTCCAAATTGTTCGTCGATATGTGGTGTCGGCCGACACTCAAATCATGTCTGAGCATGAAACCATGACCAGCAATACCCCATAATTCTATGTCAACGACGAGCAACCTTATAGACTTGTAGGCAATAAGTGGATGACCCAACGTAAAATCCCCTCAACTTACTGGTTGTGATCCCAAGTATTGCTGCCGGTCAAGTACCTCTTTATGCGCCATCGTCCAAACACTCTGAAGTATAGTCATCCGACCACTTTTAGCATTCCTGAGGTGGACGACCCTATTACCAATGATGAATCTTTACATGTTCCAGGCTCATTTTCAACCCCTGCTATATATTGGTGAGATGTTGGTAACCATCTGAATCTGAATGTTCATGTTCGAATGGAAAGTGATCACCCGCCTCCGTGCCAGGAGCCGCATCGTCAGTAGCCGAGCCATCTTCAGGCCTGAGATTCCGGCGGGGCATGGCGTGTGCCTTGTATTCTGGATGAAGACTGCAGCAAAAGCCAGAAGGACCAAGGAACAGAAGCCACATCCAAAATTGGATGTAAGCCACCAACCAAGGAACAGTTGGAAATCAACGGTGCGACCAGAAGTAGAAGCCACAACTCTATGAAATCTGAGTTGAGCTTTCAACCCCCTGAAATTTCAAACAAACTATGGCTGGTAGCCTGTACACCTGGCTGTTCACGTCCCTCAAACTGACCAAACTATACCAAACTAATATGAAACTAGCAGGAAACTAGCATCATATACTAGATTATACTAGTATTTGTTGACTGTTTGTTTTCACTCTTCACCCACCCACCCACCCACCTGTTCACTACCACAGTGGGACTGCTTACCCACCCAGCTGCTTCCATGGTCCCACCGTGGTGACCAGAGCCCTGTGTCCCGGACGGCGCGTCGTCGGCAGTCTCCGGACTGAGCTCTGGCAGGTTCACCTCGGGGCATCGTAGTGAGGTGCTGCTGGGTGCATCGAGGTGAAGTTACCTCAACGATAGGACTTGATAATGATCAAGTATCCTGAAGATTCTGATTTTATAGAAGCTAATACTCTATATAAATAAGTATATATATATATATATATGTACATAAACATAAGCTGGTTGATGCTGGTTGATGCTGGTTGATGCTGGTTGATGCTGGCTGATGCTGGTTGATGCTGGCTGATGCTGGTTGATGCTGGTTGACTGTCATCATTTATATGCCCGTCAAATGACACCAAGAAATGCGCGTAAGTGCGCTTCGTTCAGTTCGAAGTCGCTGGGTACCAATCCTCCCAGGGCAATCGCCAGAGAGACACCGGACTCTTTAAAAGACAACAATCTGTCAACCATTTGCGCGAACCACTAGGCATCTATACCCATCTGCCAAACTGCGTGAAACCATTGACTTGCTAGAATGATTGACCCACCGAGCCGCCCAAAACCTCATCACTGGTTCCAGTGGTGATATTGGGCCTTTTATTCCCATAGTCTTTCATTGAAATACATCGATCATGAACCTAAACCCTCAACGGTCAACCCTGCAGGACCTCGGGTGGTCCACAAACGATGCACCTCAACAAAGGATGGTTTCCCAGCGGGGAAAAAAAAGTTGTTGGGATGGTTTGGCATCAACCACTAAAATAACAACCCTTCGTTCATTTGCGGCTTTTCAGTTCAACAACCCTTGAGAATTCATCGAAATCGAAGATCTGAGATCATCTTCACCAACCCTTGAGAATTCTTCCAAGATTTTAGATCATTTTCACCAACCCTCGATGATTCATCTTAAAAGATCATCTTCACCCTGCCAGTGCAGCGGCTTCCGGCACAGGGGTAG
>VSDK01017448.1:875391-898935 GCA_009767595.1 Symbiodinium kawagutii | reverse complement strand
TGGTTGCCACTGCTGCGATCACGGCTTGGAGGACCTGTCGCTCAACCGCTGTTCTACCGAAAAAATGGTGATTTATAAGAACTGATCATCCTACGGTTATCCTCAGGTCATCCTAGGCTTATCTTAAGATTCTCTTGAGGTTATCTTACCTAAACTTGTGATTCAAAGGTGATGACTTCATCAACGGGCGATTTCACCTTCCATGGTGTGAACATTGCAAGTCACATGAAGGACCTCCGGTTCCTACCAGCTGTACCAACTGAAGTCCCAGCGGGCTTTCCCCTGAAACGTTCGGGGTGATCGTTCAAGGTAGCACCTGACACCATCGATTGGGAGTGCCATCAGTTGGTCCCAAGCCTTCGTACAAACTGATGTTAATACCATGTCATACCTTGAGTTTTCTTGACTCATTTACTCGTTGATTCCCTTTGGTTCTGGGGTGGCCAAGTATTGTCGTCCAATACTGAGGGTGAAAATCTCTGCTATCCGATGTTCACGGATGATGGAATATTCACGTTCCCACTTTGGAAAGGTTGATCTTCACCTTTTGTTTACTAATCTGCTTAAGCGGCTAGAAGACTCTTTGGAAGTGACACCACTGAGCAGGCTGTCGTCAAACTAATGGGGATCAATAGGGTGCCTCTGACCTTCAGTGAACATTTTTGATTTTTTGGACTGTTTCCGAGTGCTGGGAGAACCCTGGCATGATCTTATCTATCCTGGTTGATCCATCCTGCACAAGGCATTCCCGTGAGGCACAGCACAGCACACTGTCTTCTGCCATCATGTGCAACAGGGAAGAAGAACACATCACCCTCGGAAATCAGCTATTTTTTGTGGATCATTTGAACCAGCGCTACCGTGAATAAGATTGCCTCGCTTCTTTGTGGCGAGCAGTGAAGATGAGCTGAGTGATCTGTTTTTTCGTGGGTGGACTTGACTCGGCTAAAGTCTCTTATCGCTAGATGATGAATGGCTAATGATGGTCAAAGGCTGTTCATAGCAGTCAAAAACGGTTTATTGATGACCATGGCTATTGATGGTTAATGATGGTGAAGGACCATGACTAAACCTGTTACTATCTGATGGTTTATATAACACTACTAATGGGAGACAATAAGGGCTGGAAATGGCTAATGATAATGGTCATTGAATGGATATTACTTCATTAGTGATCGTGCGGAATGAATAATGGCTAATGCATGCTGCATAATTACTACTTGGTTGATAGTCTTTGTCATGATTAATTCCTTGCGGTTCGTTTCGACATGACAATGGTTCATACCGAATACTGCTGTTTCACAAAGGTCGATCATGATCAATTTTTGAGAACGATCGTGATTAATTCCGTACTGGTCATTGCTGGTGACTGGTCACGATTTCTTTCGCAACTGAGTGTCCAACCACCATGCTTCAGCAACTAGACTGATTTCTTCAAAATCTAAATCCCTGAACCTAGAAACCTAGAAGCTAAAAATCCAAAGCAGTAAACAATGCCCGTAGCCTGTTTTTTGACATGTGCCATTTGTTGACTCATGTTGACCACACAATCTCAAAACCCAAAGATGGCAAAAAATCAAAGTTGAACTCTGGGCAGAACTCCGGGTCTTTGGGTAATGTTAGTGCAAATTAGTGGCTGATGCTCATGACATTGGCTTCGTCACCGATATGCGTGGAATACCAAGAGTGGGTTTCAAAATGTTCCAAAACTGATCAACCAAGCAGTATCACCAACCCTGCTATACCGGATAGCAGAGCGCGGTTCTTTTCTACACATCTCCAGGCATCCACCAGCATTGCACATATTGCATACACAGCTAAATATGCTAACTATTGGGTGGCAGCAGTGCTACAAACCTGCAACCTGCTCTTGAACAAGCTGTCGCCACCGCACTCTTCGTGGCCCCATGCCAGAATCGACCCATCATCCAAAATGGCAGCAAATGCTCCCGGTGTGGCTTGAATCTGCTGCACTGCCTTAAGCTGCCCTTGCACTGTGGAGCTGTCACCGCCACCATGCGGGTTGCCCCATGTCAGAACCGACCCGTCTTCCTGGATAGCAGCGAATGCTCCCAGTGTGGCCTGAATGTGCAGCACACCTTTTAGCTGTCCTTGGACTGTGGAGCTGTCGCCACCACCATCTCGGTCGCCCCATGTCAGAACCGACCCATCTGCCTGGATGGCAGCAAATGCACTATGCGTGGCTTGAATTTGCCGAACAGCCTTGAGCTGTTCTTGCACTGCAGAACTGTCGCCACCAGAATGTGGATTGCCCCATGTCACAACGCACCCATCTTCCAGGATCGCAGCAAATGCACTCTCTGTGGCTTGAATCCGCTGCACTGCCTTAAGCTGCCCTTGGACTGTGGAGCTGTCGCCACCACGACGTGGGTCTCCCCATGTCAGGACCGTCTCATCTTCCTGGATGGCAGCAAATGCTCCCCCTGTGGCCTGAATGTGCTGCACTGCCTTAAGCTGCCCTTGGACTGAGGAGCTGTCGCCGCCAAAGAGTGCATCGCCCCATGTGAGAACCGACCGGTCTTCCTGGATGGCAGCAAATGCTCCCCGTGTGGCCTGAATGTGCCGCACACCTTTTAGCTGTCCTTGGACTGTAGAGCTGTCACCACCACGACGTGGGTCTCCCCATGTCAGGACCGTCCCATCTTCCAGGATGGCAGCGAATGCTCCCCATGTGGCTTGAATTTGCCGAACAGCCTTGAGCTGTTCTTGCACTGCAGAACTGTCGCCACCAGAATGTGGATTGCCCCATGTCACAACGCACCCATCTTCCAGGATCGCAGCAAATGCACTCTCTGAGGCTTGAATCTGCTGCACTGCCTTAAGCTGTCCTCGGACTGTGGAGCTGTCGCCACCACGACGTGGGTCTCCCCATGTCAGAACCGACCCATCTTCCTGGATGGCAGCAAATGCTCCCCCTGTGGCCTGAATGTGCCGCACACCTTTCAACTGCTCTGTGACCATTGAGCCTTCACCACCAAAGTACCTCGGGCCCCATGTAATGACTGCGTCCTCTTGCGACCACCACAGAGCAAAGGCTCCGCCACCAGCTTCTCGTGGTTTGGTTGCTGCTATACGTTGCATTTTCTGTGTAATAGCCATGAGGTGGTCTCCACTTTTGATCCCAGCAGTCTCCAAGGTTTCTCCAGAGTCTGAGAGAATACGTGCATCTTTGACAAGTCGTAGCGAGTCTCGTTTGAATGTCTTTTCGGCCAGGAGCCTCAAGTCCCCAACTTCGGAGGACTGCAAAACAGAAAAGTCTTCACTTCTACCACTCGCCAAACCTACAGTCACGTGAAACCTGGTCGGCTCACTATGTTCCAAGTCAACCCCTCCAACCGCATTTTCTTCCCTTCTTCGCTTGGCCCCCTCAACTGACATTGGTGGTCGGGCCGCAGATGACTACAGCGTGACTGATTTGCTTTGAGCAACAAACTCATCACCTAAAATGGTTCCAGATGCAAACCCCCAAACATGGTAAAACCATGTCAAATCTCATTGAAAAACAGCAGCAACAGCAGCAACAACAACTACTACCACCACTACTACCACTGCCACTATCTCTACCACAACCATGACCACGACCACCACCATCACCATCATCACTACTATTACTATCACTATTATTTCTACTTCTACCACTACTACCACTACTACTACTACCACTACCACTACTACTACTACTACTACTACTACTACTACTACTACTACTACTACTACTACTACTACTACTACTACTACTACTACTACTACTACTACTCCTGCTACTACTACTACTACTACTACTACTACTACTACTACTACCACTACGACTACCACTACGACTACCACTACACTACTACCACGACTACTACCACTACTACTACGACTACTACTACGACTACTACTACGACTACTACTACGACTACTACTACTACTACTACTACTACTACTACTACTACTTCTACTACTTCCTACTACTGCTATTATTTCTATTACTTCTACTACTACTCCTGCTGCTGCTGCTACTACTACTACTCCTGCTGCTGCTACTGCTGCTATTACACTATACTACATACTACCTATGATACTCATCAACTATCCTTTTAAACCATCACTCAGCATCTTAACAATCATTCACCATCATTGACCATCATCTGTTATTGGTAACAACCAGCCACTCACCAGCCACTAACCAGCCATCGACCTGTAGCAATCCACCATTGAAAATCATTCTGTTAACGAGCCATCGACCATCATAAGCCATCAACTACCCATCAATTCGCCATC
This sequence comes from Symbiodinium kawagutii, assembly GCA_009767595.1. Lineage (NCBI taxonomy): Eukaryota > Dinophyceae > Suessiales > Symbiodiniaceae > Symbiodinium > Symbiodinium kawagutii. The sequence goes on along the minus strand of VSDK01017448.1, from coordinate 894,648 downwards.
AACTACCCATCAATTCGCCATCAACAAGCGTCATTTTCAGCCACCAATTAACCAGCCATAAACCAGGATTGACCATGAACCAGCCAATCAACCAACCAATCAACCAAGCAATCAACTAACCAATCAACTCTCAACCATCAATTAACCCCTTTCTAACCATCATCAACCACCAAATAAGCATCGCCTTAACTATATAGCAAGTAGCAATTCACAATCACCTAACCATACTCTTACCATCAATACTGAACCGCCATGTTCAGCAGACATTTGCTTAAGCCACCAATCAACACCACAGGATTCATAGATTCTTCAAATGCTGATCGACAGAAAGGATGCGATGCCCTCCGGCTGAGTCACCACAAGAAAGCAAGCCCCTAAATGCCCTTGTTTCTCGACGTTGCTACCCACTGCAAGGCCATCACAAAACTCAAGGAAGTAAAATACTATATAACTTCTGGTATTTCTCTCTCTCTCTCTCTCTCTCGCCCCTGTCATGTTTCTTGCGTTGTGCAAGCCCCACTGGAAAGGGTGTGTACACTATGTCCTTCCCCCTTTGACGCAGCACCAAATCTATAAGGGAAACACGAACTGACACGGTGCAACACACGTCTCCGGGGATGTGCCTCTTGCGGTTGCAGTTTTGAGCTGTGTATACCGTCCAAGATGAACCTTGGATATGGCGATGAAAGCGGTTGGTCCTTGTCATGAGTCTTGGGTCATCAGGGATGTGTGAGGATGTTCATCGTTCATATGTGGGTGTACAGGTCCACAAAAATTGCATTGGATACTGGGTATCTCAAGTGGCTGGTTTGTTTCCCCACGAGTGGTGACCTTTTCCGGGAAATGGGTACCCTGTTGTGGATAGAGCTGTGGCGTTTACAAAAGCCATAGGGAACCCCGAATTTTTGGTATTAATACATTGATATCCACAACATAAGTTAAGTGTTCAATCCAAGCCGTAGGGATTATGATACATGATTAATGATTTGGATGATAACTGGGGTACTGACTTGAGAAACTGCCACATTGATCGCTAAGAATGTCCAAAAAGTATAAGAACTTTTAACTTTTATGGGCCAAACAAAAAAAAAGATCAGGATATCACCACTACCGGTTGCTGGTTCAATCCTATAGCTAAAAACAACTGAAAGCGCCACCAGTAGTGGTCGCCAGCATGTCATAGTTGAAACCACTGGTCGCCCTGTTGGCGCAGGAAAGCTTATGATCTATGTCCAGGCGTCATGTCCATGGTCATGTTTCGTATTGGCCTCAAGGATCATGAGCGCGTGAACTGGCCCAGGCCGAATGAATGATTTTCATTGGGAATTCTCAGTTCGATGATTTCGCTTTGGAACTAAGCCGGATCCCCACTACCACGTGCTAAACTATTCCGGCAATTCAAGATCCACCAAACACCATGCTCTACCTCTTCACAAGGGTGATTTTGCATTGCCGGTTGGTTCAAGTTCAAGGGATATAAACCACCAGTAGTAGTCAACCAACCGTTTCAGAAGGCCCTTCAGCAAAACTAATTATTGATGAATCCACGCACATGATGGACTGAAAAACTGTTGCTTCAGTACCCAGGGCTGATGATAATTTACGCAGTTTGAAAAGCAAAAGGTGTCGATGCCCGTGCCTAATGAAGGTTGGCGCCAAGTAACTAAGAACAACAAGGACAACAACAACAACAACAACAACAACAACAACAACAACAACAACAACAACAACAACAACACCAGCAGCAGCAGCAGCAGCAACAACAGCAGTAGCAGTAGCAAAGAACAACAGCAGCGGCGAAAAATAACAGCGACCACACCCACAAGCACAAACTGCCCTTCCATCTGTTAAGTCCATCCAAACGAATGAACCATCAAGCATCTACGAGCTCGCAGCAACTTGCCGCTTGTTCGTGGGTGAGTAACAAACTGGTGCTCGTTCGATGCTTTCCTCATCTTCCTCTTACTCTTGATTATCTGAGATCCCCGAACCCCTGCAACTACAGTGAATGGCGGCAGACACCCAATCCATTCCAACTGGCATTTGTAATTATGAATGCATTTGCACGCTCATCATACAGCGTTATCAACTTAAGTTTATTAAACCGCCATGATGGTTAATTGCAATTCATCAAGAACACTCAACAACCATCATTTGATTAGATCAACTCACCATCATCAACCGCAATTAATCAACAACCACCTGGAAGAGCGCCCCCCAAGTTGTTGTGTACTTCTCAAGGGCTAGAACGTTGTAGCCTCACCCCTGGCCACCATTAGGCCACCATTACCCAACAAGGGCGCAATCAACCTCTTCAATGGTTTTACATCACTGCTGGTGACTGCCGGATTTCAGAACAGTCAAACTACGGAGCCGAGAGACCCTGTGTTGCAATCAGGGAGTTCCAGTCGGCGCTTGAAGACATGGGCGACCTTCAATCGGGATGATCAACCGAGGTCTGAACTCTTTAAAGGACGCGTTGGGACTCACAAAAGCACAACACCTTGTTGTTCTTCATGACCACGGTGGCAATGATAACGGCGACCGTGAGAATTTTGAGGTGCAACTTGTCGGTCTTTCGAATGTTCTTGTTTATTAAAGATGTCGCTCTACTTGATATTGTTGTCAATTGATTGTCACCAGATGTCATCTGCGTGTTTAAGGTTGATCCCGGATGTCATAGGCCCGGAGAGAGTCCCAGCAGGGCTCACCAGCAGCGCACCAGCAGCGCCGACCAGGTCGTAGCTCCCTAAGCTCTGGGTGGTTCCTGGTCATCATCAATGTTCACAGCGGCTTTTGGCCATGGCTAGTGATATCCCAAGCAATATCAACAGCGGTGTGACCGATTCCTGGGTGATGCGGGTATCAAACTCAGCTGATTAACTACCATGAACCAGGACATTGATGGCTGATTAACCATCATTGATTACCAACTTAACTATCATTCTTGACAAATTGACTATCATGAGTGATAAAATGGCTAGTACACGTTATTCCCTTTTAACTATCATTTACTACCGAATGAACTAATTGACAAATCGTTCGTAATCATCAATCATGGTTCAATGATGATAAACCATTAATGACTTATAGTTTAATAGTTTAATAATGATTTATTAACCACTACTACAATGGTTAATCATCATTATTACTAGCCGAATACCACTTGACTCTCACCAGGTCCGCTTCGCCTCCGTGGTCGTCAGTGAACGACCACCTGCCCCGCGCCAACCCCAGCGGCTGTTGCTGCGGCTGCCAACAAGGGATCATTGGTGGTTCATGACGTATGCTTCAACATGGTTCATGGCAGTTGTTGCTGGTTATTGATGGGGTCAATGAGTAATGATGGTTGATAATGATTGATGATGATTAGCAAATTCATATCGTATCACTTGTGTGATTGTACTAATATACTTATCTATACAGGTAAAATAGTCAATTTCAAGATGATGCCAGGGCCAAGCCATGCTCCGCAGTTGACAAATGCTCCATAGTTATTGAATGCATGGGCACCTGCTGGATTTTTTTTGCTCTTTCGAAAGTGTTTGCACAAGTGGCATAAAAACAAACAACTATTCAGTGCCCTGCCCTGAGAATAAGCAGTATTCGACAATCCACCCTTGTCAGGATAGTCCATTTCTATTCTGAAATGCAGCCCTAGCAACTACGAGTTGCCGCTACTGTAACTTGCGGGTTCCCAGTCACTTTGCTCGATCCCAAAGCAACAGCAGTTGTCGTTTCATTACCACTACCACACACTATCTTTTGTACGAGAATCTGAAGTTTTCAATTCATAATCACTGCTAAATAGGTTTTAACAGAGCATCACTGTTTCTACCATATCTGGAGTATCACTGGTATTAGCCCTGTTGGTTCTATGGCTTATGTCACCATCAACCAGCTACTACTCGTTGCGCTGGCGCAACGAGCCGCGCCCGGCTGGTAAAGGCGCGCCTTCCAAGCGGCGTTGCACGGTGCGGGCGGTCCAATCGTCGTGCAAGAAATCCGGGGCCTGACCCAAGCGTCGCCGGTGCCGTGACCACTGGGGAGTGGGTGATCCAGTTGATGACTGCTGGATCCTGGTGGTTCTGGGTCATCACTGGTGATCAACTGGGTGATGGTTGATCCAAGGATGCTGGTGATCAACCGATGACCAACCGATGATCACAAACCAAGATTGTAGCACTGGTGAACACCACTAGTGATCAATCAAATATTGTGTGTTTTTCACTATAATCGATTTACCACTGGTGATCACAACAATTGATTTCATTACTGGTGGTCAACCAGGACCCTTGCTGAAAGTTTACACCAGTGATCATCCATGATATTATCCCAGTGATCAGTTATCAACGAGGACCAGTGATCAATGAAACTTGTCAGCTGGGAGGAATTGGATAAGTGAAACCCATTACCAACCAGGACCCTTGCGGAACGTTGACACCAGTGATCAACCAATTCATTGGGTCCTGGTTGACGACTGGATCATGGTGGTCATATGGTCGTTGTCCCAGTGATCAATAATTATCCCAGTGATCAGGTATCAAGCCTGGAACCGCAACTGGGGTTGTTGGTTTCCACTGGATCTTGTTGGTTCCCACGAGGGGTAAGAAATCTCAAAACACCAAGTTGTAACTGCACTTGGATTGGGAACCAAGCGGCTTCCAGCCATGAAACCAACTCCTTGATGTCGTCCCGTCATTTTCATCAGCCAATACTTGACCGGTTCATGGGTCCACAGTGCTGCGCCATCATCACGCAGTGACAGAACCTAAAGCAGGGGAGGACCCGCTCGCTGTTGATTGATGAGTTGAGTGTGATTCAGTACGGTTGATTGAGAGTGATATTGAGTTGGCTATGTAGTTGATTACTGTCCATATGATTCCCCTTTACGGTTGACTGGCATTTTTGGCTAGACAGCTAGGTATGTAATCATTGAGCAGAACAACAGGAACTCATCCAAAATAGGAAGACCTTAGCATATGTCTGCGGATTACAATCAAGTATAATTAAGCTCATGTCAAAAAGATGTCCATACCACCAAATCTATATGCAACATACAAAATTCAAACAAAACATAACACTGGTTTCTGAGATATTATATTCGCACCCTTGGTGACACATATTCGAACCTTTCTATTCCTCAAAACACTTCTGCTCCCATGACTGATTTGGTTGGTTGAAAATCTACAAGTGGAAACACTGGTGATCACAATGAAATCGTGGGATTATTGGGGGGATTTCCTCTGATTTTTTCCAACAGCCGCCAAGCAATACTGCGATCCCCGCGTCATGGGTAATAGTTTGTTGGTAGTGATTAATCAGCTACTGGCCACCATATGGCAGTGGGTCAAAACCCTGTACCTCTGGTTCCCCTATCATTGCACATTGTTTTCCCTCTTATTGTTGGTTATTATCCCCCCCTCATTGGTTGGTTAGTATTGGCCAATGGCCATATTGCAATCAGTTAGTTAGACATCATATCACGTCATAGTAACCCACGGCTTCATGGCTGATGATGGTCAGCGTCTGTGATGGTTAGCAGGCCCAGCATCGCCTGCTTCACCCACTCCAAGATGTCGTCCATTTTCAGAATCGCTCGATGGTCCTGGGGTCGAACCAACAACTAGCCGCCCTGTTGCGCAAGAGTTCAAAGGTGTTTGGGTCAAGCTAGCCCTGTGGTACAAGAGTTCACAGGTGTTCTCCAATCATGAGCAAAATGCATACATGGTATGCATGATTTCCAGAAATATGAATGTATACAGTGTAAATACAGATACATCATTCATTCGACTGGCAACAACAAGGATATCTTCAGAAAGGTTGGTTGAGTATTGCTGCTCATGTTTCCACAGTAGCTTCCCTGAACAAGGATTGCTCCTCCCTACACAAATGGCCTGAATGATGGCCCTAAGCAACTCTGCCAATGGGACTGACAGGAGCCAGAACCAAAATCCAGTGGCTCGAAAGTATGGTGCGAAGTGCTACACAGAAAACATGTCGTGCGCATACCATACGCATATATGCAGTAATAAATAGAAACAGTATATTGATGAATATGCCCGTGAAAAAATGCTGTTCTGGATTGTTCTTGCAATGTTCTGACAGTCATATTTTGCTGGCTATGCCGTACCCTTCTTCACCAACCATGCACCGGGCAGGCACGGCCGACTGAGCCTGGTTGTCTCATCTATACCTTTTGGCGATTCCCTTCTTTTGGGTTTATGATCTCTATCCGCATCCAATCCAGTCTTGTTGTTGGTACGCAAATAAACCCACAACTACACTCATAATTGTTAGACAGATACATAATATAGACATACCTTTCCGCAATAGCTATCATTGAGAGAATCCTGGCACATCAACTGGCGCTATATTGAACCATAAAGGCTGGCAGGGAATGATGGACTTCCAACTCACATCCGCCTGAATATGTTCCATCAATCCCTGTCGTCCTCCTTTGCCATGCTTCGTGCAAGACAAGACATGCCTGACCTGAAGTCAGCGGACGACGGTTGAACCATATTTTCATTGGTGAAGCGAGACCGGACTGCCCAAATGGGTATCTTTGCAACTATGCTGACACCACCAATAGTCAATCTATTGACACCACCAGCCAAACAGCCAAACAGCTATACAAAGACGTATTCTTGCACACATGCGTGAGTATATGTAAACATGCATAGCTTGACAAGTCACACTCACACAATACATGGCAGGTTCTGGGGTCATCTAAGTCTACACCAAAATCTATTTGTAAGATTGCGACTTGTAGCTCTTATGACTCTTACCAATAGCAGCGAGTATTGACAGTGTAATAGGGGTTGGTCATGATGAGCATCATTAAGTCTTCACATGCAATGCATCTGAATCATGGACACCTCCCCCTGTAAAGCGCCCCCAGCAACGTTTAGGTAGTGCGAGATTGACCGATAGATGTGTCCATCGGAAAATATGGCGAAAATATGTAAGAATATTGTCAAAGCGTCTAGCATGAAGTATGGCTATGTGCAGAAAACATTTGTGGTAACATAATGTGGTAACAACTGTTGCAACGAATTCTATTGGAGCATCAACAACCTCAAAATGGCTCGACCATCGAGCAGGCTTGCTTTTCCAACACGTCCAAAAGTGCATCTTCCAAAAAGAAACCTTGGAAACACTATAAAACCTGGCACTCGGATAAATTTGATCCCCAAGAAAATACACATTACGAATAATAAACATCACAAAAGACCAAAAACAATCAACTTGGATAGATGGCATTTGGTGCTCATAGTAATGACCAATAACAACCAACTTGGATACAATACACCAACATAAAATTGTCATAAATGATAAACCCACATAATTATACTGGAATAATAACCAACAAAATGTAGTAAAACCAACTCTTTTTGTTGGTGGCTGGGTAGCAAACCACAAAAAACTGTTGAGTTGATAACAATGGCTATAGATAACAACAGCTAACTGTTACCCATTGTTATCTATAGCCATGTTATCTATAGCCATGTTATCCCATAACAACTGCTATCAAACAGTGATTGGTGGATTCGTTTCATGTGGCAACCACCCGCCGCCGCCAGGGGGCTTTGGAGGTCCAACCAGCACCGCGTGCACCTGAGGACGGTCCAACGGTTGCAGCAACGTCCAGGCACAGCTGGTGGCTAAGTGGTTGGTTGAAGTTGGGACGTTGATTTCGAGATTGTTGGGATTTGTTGGGTAAGTTTGTTCAATTTCGAGATTGTTAGGTGATTTTAGTCAATTCAGATATTGATTTCGAGATTGTTGCGCAACTTTGGTGAATCACCAACTTTTGGATACTCGTTCGATCGCCATCTGTAGGATGCTGTAGGCAATGGGACATGGATGTATGGTCACAGGACAAATCTCAGGAGCTACCCCATTTGCCCAGCACATAGCGAGTCGTCAAAGTTGCGACAGTGTCACTTTGGTTCCAGGGCTACAATGATATAATAGAAAGACAAACACCTGAGCACTTTGTTGGTTGTCGTTGTTTACATACATCTGATTAATTTTCAGAACGTATTGATTCGATCCATGGACTTGTTCCACTACTTTATGATAGGTATTTCCCTTAGTGGAATTTGCTTATATAACAGCAACTCCCCAATAAACAAGCAACTCTCTCCAACTAAATCGATGATGAACCAGAAGCTGGTTGTTAATTAGATCTCCATCGTTACACCAGAAATATGCCGCTACGCAGTCTATGTTGATGCTGCCTCCTGATTGCGGCTATCAGACCCCAAAAAATACAGATCACTGATGGATGATATGCAATAATTCAGGAAGCTGTTTCATAATGTATATAGCCTGATATACCATGACGTTCATTTCCCGACTATCATCATAGTATAGCCATGGTTTACCATCCGAATTGGCTGATATACCGATATACCATGCTTATGTGTGTCCTGATTGTGACATACCCTGATGCTGCCTTCACTCTGACCACTGTTTCCTCCGTGATTTCGATGGCAAACCTCCCAGTCCCTGTGGCTTCCCAAGTCCCTGCCCAGCGACGCGGTCAGCATCCTTGACTCGATAAGGATAGAGGCAGGAATCCATCTCCTGACACCCGAGGAGGTGGCAAGGGGAGCATAGAAAGAGCTGGCCATGCTGTGAGCCAGATATAGTTTTTGTTGCTTTATATGTTTTTTTTCATGTTTCTACTCGTCTTGTGGTGGTGGTGGTGGTGGTGGTGCGCGTCGTGTGGTGGTGGTGGTGGTGGTGGTGGTGGTGGTTGGTGTTGTTGTTGTTGATGATGTTGTTGTTGGTCGTTTTGTTTGAGGTTCTGCATCGTAATGAAGCACTATACTCTACCCCTTGTGTACACAAATGATTCATTTTTGTGGTATGGCGTGATCTGGTTCGTTATTTCAACTAAGATCCTCCTCCACAAAGTGGCTGGAAATACGGGGGGAAAACTGAAAAAAACGTCCAACTTGAATTGAAAAGCAAGAAAAACATCCCGGTTCTCTGTTACTGTTGCTGATCTTTGTTTCCCTTTGATGAGGCTAATATTCTCTTGCTGGTCATAGTCAACTTTTGTTGTAACACTCTCGTGTTCCTTGTTGTTGATGCTTATTGTCGGCTCAAGCCATCCTTTTGTTGATGTTATCAATCACAACATACTCCACCAGGACAAAAGCTGTTCCTCTTGGGTGGTGTCCAACCCTTTCCCTCTAGACTCCTACAACAGACTTTTCTTTGTTGTCACGGTCACGAGCCACGGACCACGGACCACTCCTGTGAGCTTTAATAGTCTATTAGTTTCAAATGTTTAAAACTTCGATCCGCCAAGCCGGCCATAGGAAACGGACCAGAAATTTGATCCGCGGCATTATGATGCCTTCGACCCTGCGAGCCTCTACAGGAAAAAACTTTAGTCCTGTTGATGTATGAACTATTGTTTTGTATTGGTTGCTAATCTCCTATTGTTGCTTAGCACCTTGAGTACTATCGTTGATGATCGTGGGTTCTGGGCTGCATATTTGTCCCCTCTTAGCATTGTCACTGATCACTGATTTTGCAGGCTCTTTTATCTCTTTATCATTATCGGCTATGTTTGGTTCCTTTATCATCGTACTTGTTGTTTCATCACTACATATTACCGATCAAGCATCACTGGCCATAGAAACCATCACAATTCACCATCATTGACCATTACCAACCACCATTAATCAAACTTCATCATTCACTATACACAGCCGAGATAAGCCATCCATCAATGGGGCTTCCACCGCCATTCACAACCATTATAAATCATTACCATCACCACAAATGGTTTATAATGGTTGTTAATGATGATTTATGAATTAAATCATCGTGAATAATCATTGATTATAGACTTGTGATTTTTTGATTTAAATCAATAATTGATCATGGTTTACTCATTTAAACCATTGATTATATATGAACCATCAAAAAAACATTTATAAACCATTATTACAAACCACTTAATCCAAGCCAGGATCCTTGATCATTGATCATTATAACCATTTATGATTGATCATTATAACCATCGATCATTGGTTTCCGTTTTGTTATAACCATTGTAAACTTTCATTGATCATTCATGAAAGCCAGGATCATTGATCATGGTAACCATTGGTTTAATGATCCTCGATATTAAAAACCATTGATCATATTTGATCATTATAACCATTGATCATTATAACCATTGATTTTTCAATGGTTTAATGATCCTTGATATTATAAACCATTTATGATTCATCATCACAACCATTGATCATCCATGAATCAACTGATCCTTAGATCAACGGATGGATCCGTTTCGTTCCCCCGCCCAAGGCCTGGGCCTGCACCCCGTCCTGTCGCTCAGGTCTCGCAACGATGGCCTCGAGGGAGGCGAGCTCCTCCTCGGCACCTGAGCAGTCGTCCCTTGGACCAATGGGCACCATTCAATGGTAGGATTTAATAGATTTTAATGGTCAGTAGGTGGGTTCTAATCATGGTTTATCATGGTTTTTTGATGGTTTTTGATGGTTTATTGTGGTTTATGATGGTTTAGAATGGTTATATCGTGGTTATTTAGTGGTCAATAGTTGGTTTCTAGTGATCTTTAATGATGGTTCAATCGATCATAGTGGATATATATGTCTATTTATATGTAATTGTTATCTAATGGTCAATAATGATGGTTCAATGGATTTTAGTGAGCATATATACGTATACATACAATGGTGGTAGTGGGCTTTTATCCCCACTGGGTCCGTGGTGGAGTGTCATGGCCAACGAACCCTGGGGGTACTGGCAAAACTTACAATAATGAAGCAGCAAAATCTCCAGAAGCATCCTAGACCAATTGTTGATGACCACAACTGGTGTGCACCCAACAAAAAGTTTGGCTGCCTGGTCCAAACCAACAGCTGATTGCTGGCTCCGAAGTTTTCTCTGGTTGTACCACTAAGTGTTGTACCACTAACTGTGCTTTTTTGGGCTTCCTGGAACAGCCACATTGTCAGGTTTTTTTGTGGAAAAGACATGCTCTACGTGGCCAGCCCTAGATCTGGTGTGGTAGGGTTCATGCAATTACGCCTAATACTGATTCTGCCGATTACATCCAATAAAGATTGGTTCTCTTCCTTAAAGTCATTGTTGCGCATAAAAATGGTTTCTATTCGAATAACATTGAGTGGATATGTGTACATATATACCCTTGTTCCCATACCCTACCAACATCTACTGTCACGGATGCTTCTACACCCCGCTATTCTGACCATTTCCTGTGCTTCCTCATTGCTCAAACCGACTCTGGGCTGCCCCACGGGCTTTATCGGCCGCTTCCTGGCGGACCGAAAGTTCGTGTTGCGCATCAAACCCGCTGAAGTCCGAATAACTACAGTTGGAGGTGAAGCAAATTTGACCAACCATGAGGTCGATTTGTTCAAATATATAGTAAATAAATTTTAACGTTTAACCGCCCGTTGAATCCTCAGTGGTCACGTCGTAGTTATATACCGATATTGCCAATATCCAAAAAATGCCAAAGTGAAAAAGTGTGGCTGGGAACCATCAAACAATTTGAGGTTGATATTGCTGGTATCTACGGCCATCGTGAGGCCCGGCTACCACCGTTGCTTCTAAGGGATCTCACACTGTCAAACCCTGCCTCATCTTCCGGCACTGGGTTAACAATTATCTATAACTCTTCCACTATGGACCGCTGATGTCAGCGGCAAGGTGGTTCTTATGTGGTGCTTCGGAGTAGCCATGGTCTACCAAGAATGGTGCAGGGCTGCATTCCAAAGTGATGATCGGAGTATTGTCAACATAAATCCTGACAGCCAAAAAGACCTAAAGCGTTCCTGAGTATTGGCTTTTTGGGCGCACGCCAACTGATGTAGTATATACCAACTGATGATATTTCTCACATGCATTGGCCATAATGCTATCAAGGAGTGCTGGTTAACCTCACTGTAGGAAACAGCCAGAGGGTTCTTAGACTGTCATCCCCAACCGATCTTCCCAATGGTCACCACCTGGTACGGTATGCAGTAGTTTCAAGGGCCAGCAACTCAAATCCACGCAGACCCTACACCCGCTGGCTACATGGTTGGTAAATGGGGGATGATACCGTTCAGTGACCAGGTCGGTGAAATACCTGCCAACATTCGATGATCGGAAATCAACTCTCAAACAACCAATTACAGTACCCGACATTCTTCTGCAACACACATCAAAATCACTGTGTTGTCAAAATGGTCATATCTGATTATCATTGATTATCATTGATTATCATTGATTGTCATTTCATTGTTGCTTGACATGTCCCATGATTAGCATTGCACTGCTGACACCTGGCAACCTGCTGATTGGTCGCGGACTGGCTGCACCTTCTCCAGTTCTGCTGGGTCACGGTCCTCAAAAACGGGGCACCCCTAGTACCGCCGTGCCAACACCAAGGTGGGAAGATCATTTCTAATGGGACATGGCCATGAACTTACGCCAGTAGGTCGCACTGCCCCACCAAACCCGATCAGGACCTGGTTAGCTCAGGGTACATGGTTTGCGAAGACATGCAATTGACACGAAACGCCAAGAAATGACACAAGAACAAAAAATGGACGCTGTTGCAACACTAATTCTAGTTCGACCATAGCATGGGATAGCAACTACACCATGTTGTTTGCCCAAGTCTTGGTACAGTTGCTAATGGCGATGCTCAGATTGTATGCGTTGTCCATCTTGTTGGGCCATCTATATGCCCCTGTCGTTGTGGACTCATACGCGTCTCAGTGACTTGCCCACATGGCACGATCAACGTGTGGCCCCCCGTGCCTCGAGCGGGTGCGTGACGTCTCCGGCCGCCTGTCTTGCATGCGTTGTAGATAGGCGGCATAGAATTGGGCTGATTGTTGCGCTACAATGATATGCCGCACACTATTGTTGGGCTGATTGTTACTCTATTTTCTATTGGGCTATCAGCTGAAAATGATTTATTGGCACAATAGTCTTCTCTGTCACCGTCCACTTCAATTTTCTACGAAGCAGTAGTCCCTGTCAGAAGATCCCCCCATCCTATTCTGATCGTTGCGAATGTCTGGTCTCATTGTGATTTGTTGCCAAGAAGACCGGGCCAGAAACGGCAGGGCTCCGACTGCCCAGTCAAAAACCTCATGAGGGGAACCTACAGCCACCAACTCGATGACGTAGATGGGAGTATCAATCAGGCGAATCAAACTCAATCGCTCTTCACTACCATCAAGCATGGCAACTATTTTTCGATAGGTGGGACATCATGTATGAACAGCCCCTGGTAGACATGAAACGGGTAAGTGCGCCTCTGCTTCTTCCTTGGCTTTCTGGGCCTTCAGTTATCACGCCAATGCGGACAGCAAAAACAATCAGGGCAGATATGAGCCTACAAAGATGATCATAGAAAAAGCAAAAATAGAACATGAAACTATCCAGACTATCCATCACTTGGGGGTGCAGGAGGGACAAACCCAAAGATCACCACAGCCCAAATCAATGATAAGTACAACATCAGTGACAAGTTAACGTCGCAGTATCACACGGAATCATACAACATAAATGATAAGCACAATCTCAACGACCCGTTGGTGAATCGGGCAAGACCATGTCATGACTCACAGCTCCATGGCAGCGGTACTGTGGTTCAGGTGTATCGCTGGCAGTTCAATTGATGGGCCCAACAGTTGGATGTCGCTGCTACTTCGGATACCTTCCTTGGACATGAAACTTCGGCAGCAAATGATCTGACCAAAAGCATGGTGAACCCATGGTGAACCTTGAGATCTCAAAGAAGGTAATGGCGGGCTTGGAGCCAAATGATACAGCCAGCAGCAGAAAAACTCCCGAATACATTGCTTGATCCTCAAAACACAGCTCCCCAGAAACGGTTGATTTTGATCAAGCTGTTACATAAAGAAACCTACCACAGCTTCCCACCAAGTGCTGGATCACAGTGCCATGGTTGCATCAACTGCTGTGGCAGCTGATCGCTGGATCCAACCGCGTCACGACACGGTCCCCAGAGAAGCTGCTGGGAGCCGCTGCTGCGGCCATTCGCGTCTTCCGGATGTCCACCACGCGGCGCGCCACCTGGCAGTGAGCAGCTGCCCATGGCGGAGCATGCCACATGGCTTCCCGGAGGAGTGAACATGGGATGAGAACATGGGATGAGTTCAGGGGATGAGAATATGGGATGAGAACATGGGATCAACCAGAAGGCATGAGAACCTAGATTGAACAGCATGACTCAACATGAGAACATGGGATGGAACTTTGTTTCCCAGCAATAGCTTGAGCTTCATCATAGGATTCAGCTTACCTCGGACAGAAACAGGATGGATCATGTTCTCACAAAGGACATGAGGGATACCATTGGGCGTACCAGCTCATCCGAGCCCAGTAGTGATGAATCATATTGTGCTGGTTCTGCCATGGTGGCTTTGTGAATGGTCTAATAGGTGGGTTAGCGGTGGGTGAATGGATTCTAATCAATGAACAAAAAGCAACATGAAGTGAACAAATAGCAACATAGCAACAACAAACAAACAAATGAGTAAAAGCAACGATGACCGCAGCTATGCTACCACCCCCACAAACCCCGCCCCCCCCCCCCCCAACCACAAGAACAAAATAAACACCTCATCGACAACAGCAACATGTCGACAATAAAAAACCATCATCACAACAAGAGCAAAGCATCAGAAACCCAACAAACCAAATCAACAACAACAACAACAACAACAACAACAACAACAACAACAACAACAACAACAGCAACAAGCCAGATCAACAAACCCAACAAATCAATCACACCATCTCTCCACACCAACCACAGCAGCAGTTGGGTCTTCACCACTGTGCGCCTCCTGCCAGGTTCCATCGCCGGGCTGACGCACAGAGACCTGAACGCACAGAGAGGCGGGAGCCAAGGGGGTGACGTGCCCAGTCGGGAGCACGTAATTATGGCCTGATCCATTGCCAACTGATTCCTGCGGCGTTTTTGTCGTTGGTGGTTGCTGCCCCACCCTCCTGCCTCAGCGACGCCTCTCTGAAAGCCATCGTAATCTGCCAGAGCGCGCTCCTGCCATGGCCGGCCCGGTCCAGGTGGCGCTGCTTGGGCTTTGCCGGTCATAGATCTCTCACAGGACAATACAGTGCAGATATCACAAACAATCCGGAAACACCATCGACAATGGGTGAGTAATCAACCAAATAACTCGACCTTTGAAAAACAATAGCAATTGACATAACCACACCTGAAAGAGATGTCAAACATAGAGGCGCCCCATCAGAACTGCATCTCTTCCTGGATACCAACCAACCAAGGTCGAACCCCAGGTGGCCAGCAGCACCAGTGACAGTGTCTGAAAGGTCCAAACCTGATGTCAAACGAACACAATGAACCGATTCAAAGGCGATAAAATACATAAGGGGGGTTCTTAAAATAGGGGTGCCCCTGAATCATCCAATACTTATCATTATAGTGATAAACCAGCCATTTTTAGGGTCCCCCATTCTGACAAACACCCATAAGCAAGATTAAAACAATGTGGTGAAATAACGGGAAAATATCGGCATTGCTATACATTACGTAGTGCAAATGAAGAAAAGGCATTGATACACAGTGCGATGTTTGTTGTCCCATGATCAACTCCGAGTTGGTTGCAAAACCAAATAATTCAACATGTTCCATGCATTTTTGCCCTGTAATGATATCCGAATGGAGCTGTTGTTCATCCAGGTACCTTGAACATGGTAATGTCCTCTTCAAGCGTGATCACTTTTTGGTGGATTTTGCTGGACTTGGAGGAATCCACGTCTATGACCTTCTGTGGCTGTGCGCAAAAAACCAAGGTCCATTGACCGCCTTCGTGTCTATCTGCTGCTTCGAGTTGCGAACCAAGATCATCCTCGCCCTTATGTGCCTAAGTCAAGTTCTACTGAAATGGTTCACAATCGAATTGGGACACCTTGACTCTTTAGTTCTCCACAGCAGTATAAAGCCAATACCATAATCAAAATATTAAAACTAACACTCATAGTTTACCCGTCACGAATCCCCAATTTTTGTCGCCTGCTGTGGCAACCTGAACCTGTTTGTTTGGACACCGGAAGCCCTGTGGCAACAACTCCCTGCTCCTCCGCCAAGTATTTGTTGTCAAACTCTGTGCTGAAGACCTACGAGGCTGACCCCTCAGACAAACAAGACTTGACCAACCATCGATTTGGATCGATTTGGAGCATCATCCAACCATTGGTTTTGAGCATCTATCTATCTACTTATCTATCTGTCTATCGATCCATCCATCCATCCATATATCTATCTATCTATTTTTCTATATCTATTATCGGTGGGGGGGGTCACCTGAGCACGCAAAATCAGGGTCACCTGAGCACGCAATCGAAAGGGGTCACCTGCACACGCAAAGAGAGGGTCACCCACACACGCATTGCTTTCATCCTCTCACATCACAAGGGAAAGCTCAGGGGGGGGGAAGGGGAAAGGGACAGACGGTTGTATCTACCACGGCACTAAGGGAAAGGATATGGGGGGAAAGGGAGCAGGGGAGAGGGAACCGGGGCCTTGGGGGGAAAACGGGGCAGGGAACCAGCAGGGTCAAGGGTTTCTCAACAAAACCACTACAAGGGAAAGATGAATATCTACCACAGCACCAAGGGAAAGGACATGGGGGGAAAGGGAGCAGGGAACCGGGGCCAGGGGACACGGAGGTGACATCGCTTATCAAACAAAACAATGAGGGAAAAGACATGGGGGTGAACAGGGGACACACCAGGGTTTATCAAAACTTTACTAGCCGGTCTCTTGAGCATGACCAGCTGTCCGGTGCCATGACATGACATGTGAACATGGAAATCTTTCTATCACTCCAGGACATGTGAACCAATTGAATGCGTATCCGACCCTCAAATTGAATGCGCATGCGACCCAACAATTGAATGCGTATCCGACCCCGTGACCTCTATTATCTGTATCTATATCTATCCATTATCTAGTCATCCATTGCCACCTATATCATCAACGAACATTGAGCATTTCGTCATTCATTGCTCATTTCCAATCTACAAGCAGCACCAGGGGGACATTTGTCGATCTCCGTGGCTTCATGGAGCAGGGGCATGGCAAGGTTTTACAGCAAAACGATGGTTTTATGATGGTTGTCATAGTCATTCATGATGGTTTGTAGAACGACAAATAGAATGAGTCATGCTTGACCAAACGGTTGTAATGAATGGTGGTAAAACCGCCCCCCGATTTTATGATGGTTTGTAATGGTCTATTTCTAGTGGTTGGACGGTGTAAATACAGGTGAGTCATGCTTGAGAGTGCTGGCTTCTGATTGATCAATGGTAAACGACGATTGATGATGGCTGATGAATGGTTGATAGCGCCTACCCGCAGACACCGTCCAAGTTTGCTCAATTTCGTAACCATGTTACATGGGAATTCCACATTCAAGGGGTACACCAAGCAACCATGGCCACAGACCCCAGGCATTCGGAAGTTGGTCAAGAACGTGACTGCACTCGGTATACTGCTGTCGTTTCAGAAACGAATAAGTTTCGAATGATGTAGTAACAAGCGTATTGTAAAAATCTACACCAAGCTTTTGATGTAGGGGGCCTTGGATGACGGCGACCTCATGACCTCAATTAATATGGGTCATACTTTTGGGTGGGAGGTGTGGGTACCAACATGTTTTTTTTGCAAGCCAGATAGAGGGTGCTTAGTCATTCCCAAAAAAGGCACGGTGCAGTAGTACAAAAAGCTAAACTTATGTTTAAAAAAACATTAAAAATATGTATATAAGTACAATATTAAACAAATTGTAGAATATTTTTTGAGTCCCTACTATTAGAGACTGGAAGTCTCATTTCTTGCTGGAATACCTTGTGGGGAGAGTCCAAGTGGGGTATCGATCCAGGATAGCGGGATCGCTAATTTCTATGGGTGTTGGTTGCCCTCTGGAATCAAGACCTCAACATTCACAACAGAGGGATCCAACATGTTCCAACACTTTGTTTCATTTCTACCCGGGTTGCTGTTGTTGCTGTTGCTGTCGTTGATCCTGTCCCCATTTTGATCACCAAACATGGTGAATCATCATTATCCTACTTGAGAAAATCGTTGAGCCATGCAATTGGTTCCACATTGTTGCTTGTGTACCCCCATTGGTAAATATGGTGGTTTCTCAAGCCAGTGTGGGGACCCCAAAGTTCCGGTTGCTTTAAAATCTATGAATGATTAATAAAGGATGATGTCTGGGGGGACCCCTAGCTATTGAGAAACCCCCATGTATCCCCCCATGTTGCCATTCTTCTGTTGACCTACTCCCATTCCCAGCCTCGATAGGGTAGTCTGTGGGATTCACCAACCTTGGCGATGGAACGGTAGACCGTCAGGAAATGACCAGAACCAGCTGGGTGGGAATCGATTGCTAATCGGATAATATCCGGATAATATTGAATAACAATGCTTAGTCTTGAGATGATCAACATTGACAAGTCAGTAATGGATCAGTGGCGATTGATCATCAGTGTTGGTTGCCAATGCCAATGGTCGAAAATTAGATACAGTAATTTATGGCAATGAAATGGTTGATGATCAATACTGTATTGGTGAACAATGGGATTGTGAAAGTCTGTAGTGGTTGATACTGATTACTTGTGGTTGTGAACTATTTGGAATCGTCAGGCAATACTTCTTCGTGAGTGACCTCAAGAAATTCTCGAATGTTGACCACGGCGTCATGATGATAATCTAGATTTTGGTTCAGAGTCATGGCAAACAATCGACAATCATCAAGTAATGATAGGGATGTACCCTGCAACGACAGCAATATGGCGATGACCATGGTGATGATGACAAGATGATGATGACGATGATGATGATGATGATGATGATGATGATGATGATGGATGATGGATGTTGGATGATGGATGATGGATGATGGATGATGGATGATGGATGATGGATGATGGAGATGAAGGATGATGGATGATGGATGATGGATGATGGATGATGGATGATGGATGATGAATCATGGGTCATGGGTCATGGATCATGGATGATGGAAGGTGGATGATGGATGATGAATCATGGGTCATGGATCATGGATCATGGGTCATGGATCATGGGTCATGGGTCATGGATCATGGATGATGGATGGTGGATGATGGATGATGGATGATGGATGGTGGATGATGGATGCT